>JAVJIF010012056.1:0-63424 GCA_038442645.1 Agave tequilana | reverse complement strand
GAATGGCTTCCGGCCTAAACCCTCCGATGCTTAAGTTCTGGTGATGATTTGCTTGGGCTAATTTTCACTGACAATTCTAAACAATGATTAAAGTAATTACAGATACAGGGATTCATCAAGACAAGGCAAGGCAGTGATGCAAGAAGCAATCCAGGCATGATTTCTTGGATCTCCCTCATTATTTCCTCATCATTCCTCCTTCACCCTGCAATAGATTTTATACACAAAGATTGAAAGTTTATTTATTTTCTACCCTACTAAAACTCATTACCTGATCAAAACCCTTTGGTTCCTGAATTATTTCCAAATGTAAGTATGTATGCAAACAACACCTGCAATTTTGCAGCAATATTTCGTCAAGCTTACACTTTCCACCCAATACTGCGTGTATGTTCAATGAAATTGAGATCTCTAGGCAATGAAGGGTGTGTTTGGTTGTAAGGAGTGGCCGAACTAAGAAAATGAGAAGTTTAATTGCTCACTTTCTTTTCTATTCAAATATTGGAAAAAAATATATGAGAAAATCCCTTTTTCATTTTTCTTTTCCTTTTTACACAATCACTTCTTCACTTTCAGGGTGATATAGTTAATTTTGTGGTCATGTAAATCTCATTTGTAATAAGTTGTAGCTTAAACAGTTGTTTGTGGTCATGTAAATCTCACTTGCATTCTAACTACAATTATTTTTATTTTTCTTAATCAATTTTTATTTAATTATTATTTTGCGGTCAACTTTGTGGTCCACTTTTCCACTTTCATTTTCACGTTGCCATTCAAATACAAGAAAAAACATACATTTTCAAATTATACTTCCTAACAACATCCAAACACCGAAAACTCATTAATCAATTCTCAAGTTCCAAAGGAGCTATTACTACTTTCTCACTTCCTCACTTTCTCCCTTAACCAATAGCCTCAAAGAGGAGACACGAAGTATATGAAATCAGTTAACAAAAAACCTAGATCACAAATTCATTAATAGAAAACCTAGATCGAGCAATAAAATAGCTCCCAGCATCCTAAACCACCGTTCAAAAAGTCTAACCCTAAAAAGTTATGCATCATGTCGATCAATGAAATCGAAAGTCACTCCACACAAAAAAAAAATTAAGAAAAACTAATAGACCAACAAAAGTGAAAAATATCAACCAAAACATGAAATAAGATCAAAACAGAATAAGATCCATACATTCAGATCTCTTCTCCAGTTCCTCGATGAGCTGCCTTCTCACGAAAGTATCTTTCTTAAGCAAATTGACTGAAAATTTCTCAAAAACAGCTCGATCAAGCAATTTTAAACCCTAGAAATGGAGTATCGCTCAAATCAAATAATCAAAAAAAAAGAGAAGCATAGAAGAATATCGTCTTCTTGATCGAAACCACTCAAGCTTGAGTGAAGTTAGAGATTTAATTAAGTTAACAGTTAATCATTGATGGGCTCTTTATTAGCACATGAAGAGAAGATAAAGAGATCTAATGTAATTCAGTCGAACAAATTCTTCAATTAAAAGTAGACTTAAAAAAAAAAGATCAAATAGTAATTTTGAAATAAAGTCTTTTAAAAAAGAAAAAAACTTTCAAGAAAAAGTGAAAGAAGAGGGGGTGTTTCTACAATTTTTAATGCAACCAAGCACATCTTCTTGCGTGCGCACCAATCATGTTTAAGCAATATTTGGTTATATTGTATACTTGGATAAATTATAAAAAACATGAACATCTCATTGGAAGAACACTGCAGCTAATCATTAACTACAGTGCTCCTCTAATCAAAACATGAGGAGATTCCATGTTTCAATTGGTTCATTCAAAACGTTTAAATTTTTTTTTTTTTTCAAGAATAAAAACTTGCCTTCTGCTTTAGAGTACAACTTTCTCACAACATGTTTTTTAAGTTTTAATATGTACTTGTGTTTGGGTATGCAAAATATATTAGCAATGACAATTTCATGTGTCCAAAACTACTAAAACTTTTCATACTTTGTTTTCTTATTTTTTAAATTTTAAACGTATCTCATTTGAACAAAACTAAAAAAAAAAATTTCTTTCTATCATATTCTTACTGGCATGGAGATTTGTTTCCTCAACAAAGTGTATAGTATCAAATATGCATGGTAATAGTTTTTCGCGTTGTCCAACTGATTGAACTGAGTCGGTTGAGCACAATGCTCATCGCGCTCACCGGTTTGAATACCGCCTCACGGATATTTTTTTCTCCTCCTGACGTTGTCCCATCAGGCACTGCGTTTGCTCCCTAGAGATCGAAACAACTCACATCAGCATTGAGTTAATGAGCAAAAAAAATTATGCACGATAACAAGTACCAATAAGCCACGTACTATTTACTCAACAATTTACAGATACACAACAAACAAGTATCATAGACAATAGAACATATGTACCTTCTCAATTTTTTTATTTACAAACAGATCCTTGCTTTTATTTTTTAATAATTCAAATTGAATTAAGTTCATATTTTTTTAACTATTTTAGTAATATTATTTTTTATATTAATATTAATTACTTCCCACTATGATACTAATTTGAATTAAAAATAAAAATAAAAAAAATCTATTTGCTAATAAAAAAGTTGAAAAAAATTTGTATCTGCTCGAGTGTCTGCAATATAAAAGTGTCTCTGTAATTAACCCATAAAACCCCAATCCAAGGTTGTTTGAATCAGCCCACAGAACCGCATGGGAGGCTGTCCTTGTCATGGCCCGTGGTTTTTTCTTTCCAAAAATGGTATTCTGCCGAACCCTTCTCCCCTCTTATACCCCCAAATTCCCCGTCACCACCCCACAGCAGCACCAGAAGATTTCCCATCAAAATCCAACCTTTCCATCGCCTCTCAGCTCGGAAGGGCCCAAACCCTTGTGGGTCTCCCCCAATTTTGCTTCTAGTTGATGAGGGTGGAAGAGAAATTGGCAGAGTTGGCGACCGAGCAGGGCAGCATTTCTTCTTCGAAGAAGGGAAGAGGAAGGGGAAGTCGGAACCGATGCCTACGGTGGTTCAGAGGCTGTTTGATACTTGTCGGGAGGTGTTTGCCGATTGCGGGCCTGGGGTTGTACCTTCGCCTGAGATATTGAGCGACTGAGATCCATTTTAGGTATTGAATTTTCGTATGACATGATAAATTTTGATGCTTGGTGCGGAATTCTGTGTTTTTTTTTTTTGGGTTTTAGGATGCGGGCAGGCTTTAGATTTTGACTAGAGAAGGTTGTTTTTAATCTGATATCAATTTTGGATATTTTGATGCGAATTTGGATTAATGATTTAAGTTTTTTTTTTTGAGCTGATGATTTGATAAAATAAGACCTTGCCTTTTATGGTTGGTTGGTTTTTTATATTATATACGTATTTGTTTGATATTTTTGCAGCAACATCACTTTTACTGATAATGTTGTAACAATGTAAACTGATGGCCTATTTTTGGCGGGACTACACTTTCTTCACTTGTCATTGTTGCTATCATCACATCATATTCATTAATTGTTTTGGGAAGAAGGCTTGTGAATTTGAAGATGATTTCAAATAATTTTTAAATTTGACACCTTGAGTTAGTCAAATCTTAGACAAAAAGGCGGAAGAATACTTTTGGTCATCTTGTAATCATAATCATATTGTTGCTTTGCAGTATGCAGATTTAAAAGGTTAAACATAATGATTGATTTGCTGTTGCTGTTGAGGTTTCAAGGACCTTGGATTATAGCGTGTCTTCACATTTATTGAATATTAAAGAGAAACTTAAAGTTTTTCGAACTTAACTTTCACATTGCTAGCTTCTTTAGATGGGGTTTTTAATATCTAGCTGCATTCTTGTTTTGGTTACAAGCTTACGGAGGAATATTATGAGGTGAATGGGAGGACGTATTTGTTTCCTTTGTTGTTTGTAGGGGATTTCTGTTTGTACATTTAGTTTATTGCAGCATGCTAGAGTGTTCAACTGGAAGCAAACTAATGTTTAGGAATTTCTAGAAGACACTTGAATATATATATATATATATATATATATATATATATAATATATATATATATATATATATATATCTAACACATCATTGTCATCGAAGCTTTTCCCATAAATATAGGATCGGCTATGGAGCAAGACTCCATTTAAGATTTGACAACATTTTATGACTGTATGCGAGCTGATGTGTACCCTCTTGTAGTTAGTGCCAACTTGTTTGGCCAAGGAAATTATAGATCGGGGAGGGGCTTGTTAAAAGGCAAATTGGTGTCGTCAATTCCTCTAGATTTTAGAAAATGTCTAGAAAAAGGGTAAAAGATGATGATAAATTTGCTGCAGGGAGATGCATTCAACTCCTAGGCACACATAAAGCCAAGAGTCAAATAGAACACATTTCCCATAACGAACATAATTCTTTAATGTGTGGGGGAATGTGGATATGTGTACCAGTTGCATGTGTACCATAGAAGTTTTATATAAATCAGTCTTTTAAAATGGTTTCTGATCATTTCTTTTTCATGCAGATAACATGAAACCAGCGAATGTTGGTCTTAGTCCGAGGATGCCTTATTTCAGGAGTAGTGAATTCCGGGGGCCTCCTCCAATCACATACTTACATCTTTACGAGTGTCCAAAATTTTCGGTATCTCCCATATATCCACCTCTGTGTAGTTTGTTATAAAATTTCACAATTATTAATCCTCCAAAATTGCAAATTACACGCTGCAGATTGGTATCTTCTGCCTGCCGCAATCTGCTGTTATTCCATTACATAACCACCCAGGAATGACGGTCTTTAGCAAGCTCCTCTTTGGCTCCATGCATATCAAGTCATATGACTGGGTAGATCCCCCTGAGAACGCCAATGAATTGATCAAACCCTCACATCGTAAGCTCTATTAACTTGTTTTGGTTTTGTAACAATGTGCTTATGTGGCTGAATGGCTGTCAGCTTTTGTCAGCATATTATTGATCAACCTAAGTGATTTACCTCTATTCGTCTTGAATCCTAATCACAATTTATCACTTTTTCCTCTTTTTGTGGTTGGTTTGCCAACAGGTCAGGGTCAAAACTTGAGATTGGCAAAGGTGAATACTGATATGGTCTTCACCGCGCCATGCGAGACATCCATACTGTATCCAGCTGCTGGAGGGAACATGCACTGTTTTACAGCAAAGACCTCTTGTGCTGTCTTGGATGTTCTCGGCCCCCCTTATGATGACTCTGCAAAAAGGCACTGCACCTATTACAATGCTTTTCCTTGTGCAAGCACCTCTGGTATGTTCTCTAACTCTTTTCATTTTTCAATGACCCTTTAAGATAAAAGCTCCTATGTTACAATTTTAGGTGCTTTGTGTTTATTGCCAGATGCATGTCTCGTATCTGACAAGCAGACAGGATTAGAGCTATTAGGCTTTATGAACCAATTCTGACATTCCATTCAAGTCATTTGTGTTCCATAAATGTTTGATGTACTTATGCTTGCAAGGAGTGTAAATGAAGCTAGAGTTGACCGGCCAGCCGTTTCATAGTTGCCTTTGAAATTCCACCATGCAGTTTGAGCTCTGCTTGAGCTGGATTTGAGCTCAGTTTTTCTCTGGCTTGAATTTACTTCAGCAATCCGCCTTGCTCAAGCATAAGTTATGTGGGAACATGTAGAACTCAAGCTTGAGCTTGATAGTCAAGATTTGTTATAAAACAAAATTTAACCACTCCAGATCTTGTGCTTCAGAAGTCAAGAGTAGCGAGATCCTTTTGAAACCGCGGAAAGGATGAGCGAAAATTTAGATGCCTTCCTGAAAAAAATTCTGTCAGGAAAATTATTGTGAGAGACGAGATGCTACTTGAGTTCTGCTATTTAAGCTGGTTTATTGTTGCTGATAAGATTAAAAATGAAGTGTGAGCTGGCTTATTAATGAAGATCCCAAGTATAATCAAGTCCATCTTTGTTGTTTGTAGACAACTTGTTCAGGTTCACGCTACCCTAGTTGCCAACTACTATGTTGTCTGATTATCTCTAAGTATATGTGCATTACATTTCCTGTTAAGTGTTAACTTAACAATATTCTTTAAGCACAATGAGCACATTTTTCTTTTTCTTTGTCATTTCTGTCAATTCCTTGGCCTTCCCTTCTACAAAAAATGCAAATGTATCTAAACTACATCTTTGCTGACATTGGCTTCGTTGTTCTATCACAGATGATCCAGCTTCAGTGGCTGGTGAGGGTGAGGTGTATGCTTGGTTAGAAGAGAGGGAGAGGAAACCAGACGAATTGGTTGTACTCGGTGCAAAGTACAAGGGCCCTAGAATTGTGCAGCACTGATTTGTGTACTGGGAATTTCTGATGATGCTGATTCTTCTGCTTTTGATGATGCTGATAATGCTGCAAACAGCTGCAGAACAAAACATATTCTGCAGCTCTGGTTGTAAATATACAAAAAGGAAAAGAAAAAGGAGGAAAAGAGAAGGGAAAGTTCATGCCTTAAAACGACTAATCTTCTTCAGTTTTTTTTGGTTGTAGTTAGAACATTTGCGAAAATTTCTCTTTTGGTCCCAATGGCATGGTTTTGAAATTTGGATGGATGGTATACATGATTGTAAAACTTGAACATGTTCCTTCATTTCTTTGCATGGTACTTAATTGCTTCGGGTGCAAAATTGATGTTACAAACGCATGTCAGCTGGAAGTTTGTCAGAGTTGTTCCCAAAAGGGCAAAGCAGAATCTTAAGTACTGATGGCCAAAGTAAAAATAGAGCCAACCCCACTTCACTGAGAGAAGATAGGGCTAAACTTGTTGCTTGTTGCCTTTGATCTGCATGTCTTAGTTACAGGAGAGACATGGTGGTTCCATTGTGTGAATCTCTACTGTTACAAAAACTGCGTCTTGTATTTTTGTAAGGTGTGTTTTGTGGAAAGTGCCATCTTTGTACTGTGTGGCTAGTTGCTTTGCGGATAGGTGTTATGAAAATCAAATATAGTGGCTGCCTGTTAGGCAGGCATAGTAATATTTATTGTGTGATGACGTAAGCGATGATATCATCATGTATAGTATTCGAGAATTTTATTATAAATAGATCTTTCTAGATTCGTACTTCTAAAATTAATAAGAGTCTTATTACACACTCTTTTTCAAGAAATTCTCTCTCAATATTATATTTCTCAGTTTTCACATGTTATTAACACGAGTGTTTTAGTTCTAGCACAGACTTCTACCTCGAATAGCTTAAGGAAAATTGGCGGCTAAAGCAAAAATAGAGCCAACTCCATTTCATTAAGGGAAGATGGGGTAAACTATTACTTGTTGCCTTTGATCTGCATGTCTTAATTACAAGCGAGACATGGTTGTTCTATTGCGTCAATGTTAAGTGTTACGAAAACTGCGTCTTGCTTTTTGGATAGTGTGCTTTGTGGAAATTGCATCTTTGTATTGTGTGGATAGTGTTATGAAAGTCAAATATGATGGCAGTCTATCAATCATGCATAGTAATATTTATTATGTGATGACGTAAGCGATGATATCAACATGTAAATAGTGACTCTATAGTATTTCAGAATTTCATTATAAATACATCATTCCTGATTTATTTTTATGTACCTCTGAAATCAATTAGAGTTTCCCATTCTATTATCTCTCTCAAGAAATTCCCTCACAGTGTTATATTTCTCAAATCAACACGAGTGTTCTAGTTCGTCACAAGTCTTTACCTTCATTAGCTCAAGGAAAAAGTCTTGTAACAAGTTTTCATCTCATTAGCTCAAGGTAAAAAAAGGTAGATTATTCAACTCATATTAGTATAACACCACTACTATATATATAAATGAGACTTTACCACCTATTTATACTAATGTGATGTGATTACAAAGTTTACTATTTATATCTGTATAACATCCGCTGAAAGGTTAATGAGTGATGTGGTGTGCCTATATTTATTTCATTATTAATTACTCCATTATTTATATCTGTACATATTGCTTGATAGGAATGAGTGGAGAAAGCTGATCCATGTGCCCGATCCGATATAATTCTCTTTTGGTTCATGTAGCCTACCCCAAATACTTGGAACAAATGGCTTAGTTGTTGTTGTATTATTTATGTCTGTACCTACTGAAAGGTTTACCGAGTAATGTGGCGTGGCTATATTTATTTTATTATTTATTATTTCATTATTTATATCTGTATAAACATCCACCGAAAGGTTTACCGAGTAGAGTGGCTGTTTATATTATAACTCATAAATATATATACTACTATGCATTTATTTTATTATCAATAGGATTCTCTCTTCCAACGGCTATGAACAACTATAAACGACTAGTTTTCTCTATAAATTGTTAAATTTTAAATCCCATAATTCACTTCTCAATCTCTCTTCATCTTAAATTTCTTTACCATCTCCACAAGTTTTTCAGTTAAAATTTTCGCATGATGCTTAGTCTATTTTTGAAGTGTATTATTGTCTTTCTCCTCCTTATTATTGTTTCTTTTGTTGGAGATATGTCTTCAAGTGATCTTTTGATTTAACCTTTTACTTTTATTATTCATTTGTTTACTGCTATTATGATTGAGATATAAGTTTTATTATTTGTTTTGATATAATAATATTGTGATTCTAATTATTTGTGTATTCTGTTACAGTTATCACCATGTCAAATCTTACAAAATTTTAGTTCATTTCACTTGATATTATGGGAAAGAATTATATGTCTTGAGTCATTGATATACATTTCTTTGATATAGCAATGTATTTTGAATCAATAGGTTTCATTGAGACAATAAAAGAGAGGAATTCTACATAGTTACAAGATAAGGTAAAAAAGACGATTTTTATATGTATACATCTTGACAAGTGCTTAAAATGTGAATATCTCACAGTGAAAAACCCAGTGTCATATGGAAGAATTTCAAAGAAAGATATGATCATCAAAATGAAATTATAATTCCTGCAACTCTTGATTAATGAAACGCTTTGCGTTTTCAAGATTTTAAAAAAGTCAGTAATTACAACTCTGTAATGTTTAGAATAGTCTCGCAACTAAAATTCTGCGGGGTGAATATCACCGATGAAGAAATATTGGAGAAAACTTACTCCATATTTCATGCATCTCATGTAATATTATAACAGCAATATCATTCGCATAGTTTTAAAAAATATTCTGAACTAATTTCATCTCTTCAGATGGCGGAAAAAAATAATAAATTTTGATAAAGAATCATCAGTCTCGACTTTAGAGGAGCAAATCTGCGAGAGTGATGCATGCATGTGTTCAACGAATCACGTACTCTCTTTTCTATCCATTTGAATACACACCTATAGGAAGCCAAAAAAAAAAAAAACCATTGGTCTTGACTTCTGAAGTCCCTCTTGACTAAACAAATTTATTATTAATGTATTATTAATTTTATCCTCAACACATAAAATAAAAATCAAGATGTAGCACCAGGGTCATCAACTCCACATCATTTATCACTTCTATGAAAGAAGGTGATATGCTAGAGTCATAACAATTAACAACAATAACATTTAGCTCTATTTTTTCCTTGAAAAGTTTAGCTTTCTTTCTTTGATGCCTTGTTTCTTTCGAACCTCAACAGATAAAAAAAAAAAAAAAAAAACTACAGTTAAGAAAACTTACAACTAAAGCCAAACAAAATCTTTTTCTTTCTCGTATGATTGAATGTATCTTTTAGCGCAATTCACTATCTCGTCAGATACATTCAAAACTATAGGGATCAATCGCAATCTTTGAAGATAGAGTTCTTTCTGATTTCAACATCAGATATCACCAATGCTCTCATAAGCATTTATACTCTACTAGGTAACTTGCTATCTGTCATCTTAATTTTTGCTTGGATTAATGCATAATTAACTAAACTTTTTCAGCTCTTGATATTTTGGCTCTTCTGATTGTCGTAGACATTTTGAATTAGTAGAGTGTACAATCTAGTAGATCACTTTGACAGCATGAAATCATACATAGAAAATCTATAATGAGATATATCTTGATGGCCGTCCGAGCAGTCAACAGCTTACACGAGTCTTCACCCTGACAGCGACCCTTCGGGGGGTCTCCTAAAAGATAGAGGCTCACCCATGTTGGATATTCAGAGCCAGCCTATAATAAGGTATACCCTGATGGCTACCCGAGCAGGTCAACAACATGCATGAGTCTTCATCCTGACGGTGACCCTTCGAGAGCCTCCTGAAAGATGGAGGCTCGCCCACGTTGGATGCTCAGAGTCAGCCTATAATGGGATATACCATGATGGCCACCTGAGCAGGTCAACAATTTACACGGGTCTCCATCCTGACGACAACCCTTCGGGGGACCTCCTGAAAGATGGAGGCTTGCCTACGTTAACCGCTCGGAGTCGGTCCACAATGGGACCAACCTCAATGGTCCACCAAGTGAATGAACAGTCTACCTCAAACCAACATGACAATACAACTTCGAAGCTAGGAGCTTTCCCACTCAGGTAAACATTCACAGGTACCATGGGAGAACGAATCCTCTTCGGGAATTACATTTCAAATCATTCCAAACGCTACAAAACAGCTCCCCGATCAGACGCAATAACAAATTAAATAAAAAACCAGCAAGATCCAAAAAACACCCATATTCTTAATTCATTGTTTTATTATAGAGTTTTTTCAATACATTCATCCACTTACAAGCGTGTTTACAACTAATATGAGCAATACAAGACCTCGAGAAAAAATTAGATACGTCCTCAGCGACAACACCTAGGAGACGACCCCTAAACATGCAATCCACCAAGCCAGAAGTGCAAGAGCACTGAAAGCTCTCAGGAAGCCACCTAAGGGAGACCACTCCTCGAATAACAGACTGAATCTTACGAAGCGTAGAGGATACTGATGTCAAGACCATCACTCCAAAAGATGAACTCAGGAGCGGGGGCAGCTGAAGCACAAATATCCCATAAGAGCACTGAAGGCTGACCTCAGAGAACGGAGCTGTCGTTGAGCACCCTTATGCTCCCTGCTCAATGTTCGCTGCAAGAAAGACGGGGACACATAGCTTCTAACAACTATCCGCCCTGATCCGATTGGAGACCAGACGAGCGGACTAGCCAAAAGCTAGTTCATTCGTTGTCCTTCCTGACAGCCGAGCCTCTTCGCAAGAACCGATACCGCACAACGAACCAAACGCAAGAACCGACACCCCACGAGAAATGAACTCCTGAAAATCAGAAGTAGATCAACGTTCTTATTCTCTCCTTCTCCTTCCTCCATCAGATAAAGGGAGAAGAAGACATCACCACACACAAAGACACAGTAGAATCAAAAAAGTGGAAGAGCATTCAGGAAGCAATGCAGATCTTTCCCTGAAATAATGCCCTGTTTATAAAGAAGAAGCCCAAGTCCCAACCGATCAATATCTCAAATCTCGAAGGGAGATGAAGCGCCATTCGATTAAGGAACCTACACATGTCACAACATGCGGGACTTAGGCCGTCACGTCAGATATGCCGCACTTTTCTCGAATGTCGCACGCGTCGAAAAGCGACAGTTGCTTAATTAACGTCGTAGCGGATGGGACGTGCATTTAAGGTTCTGCCAGTTCGTAGAGCCACACACGCCGCTACAAGATAAAAACTGAAGCCACAGTAAATCAACCCAAGTCCAGGCACAGAGTTACCTTCGCTATCTGATCCCCCCCCCCCTCTCTCTTAGAGTCCCCAGGAACCTATAACCCCAAAAAAAGTCCTCGACCTCCTCTAAAGAGAAGAAAGCAGAGGGGGCGTCTGTGGTGGTTAGTTTTCGATTTCTTCGAGATCATGCCTCGTATTCATCCATCACCAAATAAGCAAGCAGCACGTGGTTACTTCCAGAACCTCTGACCTGAAGTACCCATTCGATTCAAACCTCGAGAGGCTCATATAATTAAATGGAAGAGATAGAATTAGTTGTGATAATCTTCATCTATAAGCCAAATCTCTATTTAAACTCGATAGTTATAGCTGAGAACATATCAACCATATCAACAGTTGGACGCAAAGAATCGGATAAGGATGGACTCTCGTCTATCTCATTCAAATCAGGATGTTCAACTGAACAGCCTCCGAGATAAGGGAGTTAAGTGTTCGAATTAAGCAAGACTTCTTAGCCTTATCCAAAGAACATGTTTTGTATATGTATTAAATTCTTTCCAATATGAAGGAGAGGAAGAAGACAGAAAGCCTAGCTCACGAGAAAACCCAACCTGTAATCGCCATTGACATAGTAGAATTTCTCTCTTCCTCTCCGTGGTTTTCTCCAATTTAGGTTTTCACGTAGTTCTCTGTATTTGCGTTGGCTTTTCTGTGATTTGATTATATTCACTCTATTTTTTGGTGCGTGGATTAATTTCTGAGAAAATTACCCACAGTGATACTTAAATAAGTATACTATAATATTAATATAGTATAATCACTTTTCTTACTTATAATTATTTTTATATGCATAATGGACAGATAGGTTCCAATAACAATGTCTCCCCCCTTTATTAAATTAGGAAAAACAAAAAACAAAATAAAACAGTTATATGACTGAATCATGTCTAAGAAGGAAAAAACTGATCAAGTGTAGTGCTCAAAAATTGACCGTCGTCAAGATGTTGACACGTGTCCAAGCAACCATTCACTCCATTTGAGGTGACAATGTCATACAGCTCATTCAGTAGTCTCCGCCGTTTCAGATCCTTTCGGAGTTCCATTACATCCCAACAGTATTTCTATCCCAGAAGGTTCCGCCTCATCCCGGAGCTACCTCCCGTTCTAGTGATATCACCCTAAGAGTCATCTACAATTCAAGATTCTCGACTTCACTACAAACCTGAAGTTTTCAGTAACAACCACCGAAATCGCTGCCTGCAATCACGCCGGTCCCTTTCTCCCATGTTGAAGACGTGCAACGCCCCTGCATTCAAGATGAACAGTTATAGACAGTGAAGAATTTGTTGCATATAATCCTAACAATCTAACACCCATAATCACTGTCGTTACAATAAACTTGCACATGGAGATTGTGCAGAAGCCCGTCTGTTCTCCTTTATCATCAAGAGTTCAACACAAATAGATGCTTTCCTCCAACGAGAAAGGGAGCAAACCTGTATCCTCTCTCTAAACCTAACACTAAGGGCTTCTCTCCTTTCACTCAATCCAAACTCAGCACGCATCACCCAAATACCTGTAATTCCGTAAACTGGTGAATTATAGTGAACTTTCCTCCTCCTCCTCCCCGTGAATTTTCCCGATTTGAGTATTCACGCAAAAATCATGTGTTTTTGTCTCTTTTTCTGTGTTCTGATTATTGTTTTACTGACACCCTAATCTCCTTTTTCTCATTTGTAGTGTGGATCGACGTTTGATCACTCGTAGCAAAGAATCTCTACCACATCAAGAAAAAAATAATATATAAATATTTCTTAAAAAGTAAAAAACGTAAAGACATGCTTAAAACGGGTCATTTTTTTAAAAACTAAAAATACCCTTATTTCTTGCTTGTCTTCCTTTCTAAACGAGTTCTACACGGATACATACTTGAAGGTTCATCTTTTTCCCTTTAATATAGAAGTCAGAATGGAGTTTTACTAATCGAACATGAAGTTATGATAAAAGTTGTTTTCAGTAAGATTGTTAAATCTTTTTCCATTTTTTCTGGCTATTGACTTTCGGCATGAATACACTATTTTTCTACAAGAGGCTAAAAGATTTAGATATGAACTCACCAGGTCAAAGAGAAATGAAATAAAAGTCAACAGATTGGGTGTTTGGAGCAAAATTTCCCTTCATAATTAACAAGCACATATACGTTACTTGCTGACATTTTAACTATAAATCAATAAAAATATGAAAGCCCATTTCAAAGCTTGATCAAAGCATTGACTCACTTGAACTCAAGTTCAACCAGAGCTCGTCTTTCAAGGAAGTGGAGTTCCTTCAAGAATTCAACTCTTGGGGTCTTACAATGTTACTTGTACGCTTATCAAAACACCAAAATTTTCTCTTATTTAATTGATTTATTTATTTGTCTAGTTGAAGCCCACAAGTAAACGAAAAAAAACATAAATACATTAAAAAAAAAACATCAAGTAGGCATAATTTAAGTATGGTGGACTTGCTAATTAATGCATGTACAGTGTGAGGAGTCAGAGTAAACAAACCATAGTAGACTTGATCTAAGATGCCAACATAAAATGCTTTTATTAGCATGGTGGACTTGCTAATTATTGCATCAAACTATTTCAAGGGAAAAGAGAGAGAGAGTAAAGGGAAAATAAATCACACTTCAATCTAACTACTTGAATAGATTAAAAGTACATTTCACCATCCCCATACATTCCCCATCAACAAAAAGGACAGAAGAAGTAAGATAAGGCTTCTAGGAGCTTGTTGGGTATGAAAAATAGAAATTAACAAACTGATAAAATCAAAAATTTTTAAAGAAATGAGCTGATCCGACACTATCAATTTTTTAAATACTTTTTCTCACTTCGAGAAAAAAAACTGTTTCAAAAAAGAGATTTTTTTCTCTCTAATTTTTACATCAAACAAACAGTACACTCAAAAAAAGATTACGACTGTCACAAATTTTAAATTTTTTTCTTTTCCAGTTTACTTTCCTCTAAACAAACAGATCCTAACATAGCCATCTTGAGCTTAAAAGTCTTGGAAGTAATGCAGTCAAAGTCTTGGGATTAATGCAGTCACTGACTAGTACGGACAACTGATAAATAGTACAATATATGTTTCTTGATTTTGTTTAATCTTAAGATAAAAAACAGTATAAAAATTCCCCAATTATAAAGAAAATTCAAGAAGGCCATGGCTCAAAACATCACAAGTTTATAATGTGTCATTTTCATGGAAGCCACCATAGCTTGCTCAAATCTTGGTCATTATCATCAAGAGGGGATATGCAAAATAAACATCATAACTATATGGATTGTGAGGAGGAAGGCTCCGGGATCTGGTTCATTATATGAGCCACATATACATACTATAAGAATGCTACTCCAACATTGACACGTGGTTAAGGTGTCAAGTTTTAAGGGTACAAAAATTTAAAGTCTTTAAACCTCTTATAATATTATAAGAGGGTCAATCTCACATGTCTGACGTAGAATTGACCCTTTTATTATGTGTATATGGCTCACACACATAAACTAAACTCAAGGCTTAAATCACCACAACTTTAAATGTTGTGTGTTCTACTTTAAGGGGCCGTTTGTTTCGCGTAAAACTTCGTAATTCGTAAATGACTTACTACCCAGTTACAACTACGGCGTTTGTTTGGACCGTAATTCGTAAAAGACTTACGTAACTCAACTAACACTCACTTGCAATCCAGTTACCACTCACTTACAGCCCAGTTACAGTTAATTTTGTGGTCATACAAATTTGTATTATTTTTTTATATTAATATTAAAAAATTTAATATTTAACTTTTTAATATTTATTTGCAGTATTAAAACTTTTAAAATCACCAAATAGTTAATTTTGTGGTCAACTTTTTCACTTACGACTTATATTACGACAACCAAACACCGTAAAGTACAATACACTTTCCCACTTTACCATTTTATATTACCAACCAAACACCGTAAAATTTACATACATGTAACTCATTTACAATTGTAAATGACTTTACCAATTACAACTACGAATTACGGCCAGTTACGACAACCAAACAGACCTTCATGTCAAGCTTTCTTTATTAGGGTGGTTCTCTAGAGGTCGCTCAAGTTGATGAGAATGGCGACAAATTTTTGTTTTCCCCCCCTTTTTACTGTATCTATTAAATCAATTGTGTATATATTATTAACAAAATTAATGTCTGAATATATGACTATTATAATTATATAATAAAACTCTACTCTTAATATAATTAATATTATATAATCATCATCATAATACTATTTTTTGTATGCATGCGTGTCCGTCTCAATTTCTTGGGGTTACAGCACATCCATCAGTTATTTGGCCACGGCATCGTTTTCCTCATCATCTTACATACTTTATTGGATTTTGATAATTCAATTTTGTTGGAGAGCTTAAAAAAACTATGATCCAAAAACGTTTACTTAGAATTTGTAAAAATCACTGAAATTCCTGCATAACAGAGTGGGCCTGAAAAAAATTCAAAAAATTCAAGAAAAGTAGAAACAGGACAATATTGGCGACTATATATGACTAAATTAAAAATATTATCACATGAGAAAGGACCCAGAGATCGAGCGGGGCGAACATTGCAGCTGCTGTCTGCGACTGCATCCAGAAGAGATATCTGACCGGGCGAGCCTGTTGCAACCCGATACACCTTTGTTGTTGCTGTTTACCTCTCTACCGTTAAAAAATAAACAACAGCTAATGGAGAGAGACATTTTGTCAAAACTCATAAGATTTGAGGTGACAATTTGAAAATATAAAGATTATAAAAATATGAAATTTAGAAAAATTTTGGAAATCTATGAAAATAACCCTATAATCATTCATGGGAAGTCAAAGGACACCTTAGATCGTGGAGGAGCTAAGACTGTATTTTATACACTTGATCAGAATAAAATGGGCCCCCACATGCCATAATCTACTAGTAGCTGTGAGTTTGACGACAGATCAAATCAAAATTATCAAATTAAGGGGCCATCAAATTTCAAAGGGCAAGGCCGGAGAGTACGGCCGATGACCCAAGCCCAAAGAACATGTCTCACACGTTGAAATATAGCTACAAAGTTTGAATCGTCTTTCTTTTGCTTCTTGCAGTTGGGCACTTGTGTGCCCACTTGACATTTTTATAGTTTATAGATTTATATGGCTTGAAGTAAACAGATATATTCTTGGGTATAGAATTTTTTTTTCCATAGCCAAGTCAGAGATTGGTGTGCTTAATCTCTTTATAAGAGCAAGGGGAGTCTTAGACTCTTATTGAAAAAGAAGAAGAAGAAGAAGAAGACCTTGATCAATTTGCTTGTAATGGAGGTGATACTGAAAGAGCCTTCTCTTACTACTGATCATGAAGAGGAGGTACCCATCTCTCTCTCTCTCTCTCTCTCTCTCTCTCTCTCTCTATCTCGATCTCGATCTCGAATTTCTAAGTGATCTTCCATGAGTTTCATGTTGAAGGAGAACAGTTTTTTATGTATTTGTTTGAGAGAGTAATATCAAGTTCATCTACAACTTTCTGAAATTAAATGATTTATATTTATGAACAAGTTTTTCTGTTTTTTTTATATGGAAATTAATATTTATAACATCTGATTATTATTTACATGGTTAATTTATCATGAATTAATTGTGATCTCTTGCAGATTGGAGGTGAAACACTGGCATCAGACTGGGAGTTTCGAAAACCATCTTCTCCGGACCAAAAAGAATCAATCGATGAAACTCAGGTAAAAACCATGTCTTATTAGAAAATAAATAAAGAAAAAAGAAAAGAAAAAAGTGAAGGGAAAAAAACAGAAAAGACTAAAAGAAAATGAAAGTATACTTTTAGACTCAAATATTTAAATAAGTATCAAGGAAATGACAACATGTCTGAATGGAAAAATTATGTCATTTGAAAGTCCGAAAACAATAAATTATGATTTGTAATAATTTTAAGTTTCTTTAGCTGAAGAAATGAAAAAAATTAATTCTTAATCATCACAATCAACAACTTGAATTTATTCATAAAGCATATATATAATGATAATTCTTAAATATACATGTTGATATTTAATATGATGCTTAAAAAAATACTCAAAAAACTTAATTAATTGGAAATACACACACATATATAATTCTCATATATACAATCAAATAATCAAATTTGCATTTAATAAAAACCACAAGATCATAAATGCCATCAAACCTCAATGACCTATCACAACCAATAATGTGTTTTTTTATTAGGTAATTAATTTGCATATGTACAATCAAATAATCATGTTATCCAATAATTTCATCATTAAGAGAAGCTTGATTAATCAAATGAAAGTTTGTACATAGCCCAATCTATTTCAAGATCTATATTAGTGTCTACTTAATGTGAATATTAGAAAATTAATACTGAACTAAATTCTAAGTGATATTTGCCCAAAAAAAGACAGCATATCTTCATTCAACATTTTTGTGTGTATGTAATATAATAGGAGGATCAGATTGAATTCACCAGAGCCAAAATATGTGAAGTGAAAGAAGAGAACGAGAGATTGAAAACAGTCTTGGCGCAGATAGTGAAGGACTATCAAGCCCTTCAAATGCAATTGTTCGACATCTCACAAAAAAAAGATCATCAAGAACAAGCCAATGATAAGCCCCTCGAAAATTCTGCTCTTGATCATCAAGCTGAAGAGCCTGAACTTGTCGAGCTCAGCCTCGGCACAAGTCCTTCCACCACTGAGACTAAGAAAAAAAACAATGAGAGAACAAAAGAAGAGGACCATCAAATGAGATCAGAAGGGCTCACTCTTGGATTGGAGTACTGCAGCTTTGTCGAAAATTCCGGTTCGGACAATTGCAGCTCTGAGAAGGAAGAGGCCGTGGATCAGGCAGTCGAGAGATGGCCACCAAGCAAGATGCTGAAGAGTCATTTGAAGAGGGAAGATGATGAAGTTGCCGCGGTGCATGCTACGAGTGTGAAGAGAGCTAGGGTTTCAGTTAGGGCAAGATGTGATGCACCAACAGTACGTACAATAAGTTGTATATATTCATGCATGCACATGCATGGATTTATATTGATTAATGCATGAAAAATGGTTGACTAAAATTCATGTAATTAATTAATTGTATCTAATTTGTTGATTGCAGATGAATGATGGGTGCCAGTGGAGGAAATATGGGCAGAAGATATCAAAAGGGAATCCATGTCCAAGAGCTTACTACAGGTGCACAGTTGCACCTGGTTGCCCAGTCAGGAAGCAGGTATACATATGCTCGATCTCTACTAATTCTCACGCACTCATCTAAAAGAAAGAAAAAGAAACAAATAAACTCTGAGATCTTGCATGTTTTATGTTTTATGTTTTGCTTTTTTTTTTTTTTTTTTGGGTCATTTTGGAGGAAAAAATGATTCCTTGATAAAATTAAAATTGAGGGAGGACTTAATTTTATGCGCACGTACTCTCTTATTCAAGGATACAAACATTGTATTTTTTTGAATTTGGGATCTCTTTATCATAAGTCACATCTAGACAATTTGTGATCTCGTTTTTGAGGTTTTAATTTGATTATTTGTTGTTAAAGAAAACTAGTTATAACTAAAATAGATATGTGATTTCTCATTTTATTTCACATACATTTGCACATGCCCATAAATCCAATCTGACTAAACTACTCATGCACATGCCATTTTTCAGGTGCAGAGATGCATGGGAGACATGTCAATACTCATCACCACCTACGAAGGGACTCACAACCACCCCCTCCCGGGCTCCGCCGCCGCCATGGCCTCCACCACCTCCGCCGCCGCCTCCATGCTCACCTCCGGCCCCTCCCCTCTCCGATCCTCCATCGCTGCCGGATCCTCCATCTCCTCCACCACCAACTTTCAAAACTTCAACTCCTCTCACCCAAACCAATTCTACCTATCAAACCAATATATCCCCTCCCCCTCCTCCTCCTCTCATCCCACAATCACACTAGACCTCACCCCACCCTACTCCCTTACTAGTACTAGTATTACAAGCAATGCACACATCAAGAACCAATATTTGTACCCTTCTAGCTCGAGCCAGAGCTACTGGCACAGGGCTGCGAGCTCGGCACTCGGTTACCCTCCGGTGACCGACACGATTGCCAAGGCGATCACGTCAGACCCTGGCTTCCAGTCAGTGCTGGCGGCCGCGATCACTTCTTACGTTGGAGCCCAGGGATCCCAAGGCCGTCAAGAGGGAAGTGAGGCGCCGATGATGAAGTTCGGATCCGCTGCGAGCTGGCCGAAGAGCGCCACTGCCTCTGCGTCCCCGGTGGATGATAGGAAGCAGAGTGAATGAGACTTGCTTTATGTGTAGTGCATGGTTCAATATTGCTGCACCTGTTTTGGATCAAGATCAACAACATATTTGAAGCATGCATTTCTCATTCATATACAATCAAGAATGCAAATGTAGATTTGATCTTAATGTTACGTTGTACATTTGGCAGAGATTTTACATGTACATGCAAATATTTTGTTTTTAGATAAAACAGTGAGGTAAGAACCTCGTGTTTTATTAATAAGAATTTAACGAAACTTCTCTCAGATAGACGGTCTCATATTTACCAGAAGTAATGGGTTAGAATAGTAGACAATCATCTTCGCCTGTTGATTGTCCAACGGTTATGACCAGAAATCACCAAAACACTAAAAACATAGGTCTCTCGTCTATATTTGTATACACATATTCTAATTATAACTTATGTATGATCATTAAAAGTAGATGACCCATCCATTGCTTCGAAGGGAAAAAGAGAGAATCATAATTTGGAACCTATGGTTACCTTAATGACATTTGAAAATTCATCATTTTTTAGTAAAAGATTGGGTTCCTCTTCCTCTCACCTTCTCACTAATAGTTAATTGGTTATTTTGAAAATAAAAACAAAAACAAAAACAAAACCAAAAAAAAATCGATTTAAATTATTTTCAAATTTCAAGTTTTCTGTAACTCTCAAGTTTGGGCAAGGCTAAAGCCTAAGGCCCATCAAGCATTTGCCAGGCCCATTATCAGGGAGGGTGTGCCCACATCCCTTTGGCGCACTAGTGTCAAGCAAAAAATGGAGGCGAATTTCCGTCAGAGAAGCGCGACAAGCGCGGAAGAGAAATGCCAAATATTATATATATATATATATATATATATATATATATATATATATATATATTAACAAAATAGAAGATGAAGAAGAAGAAAGAATAAAGGGAAAAAAGAGGAGAAAGAAAGAAGAAGAAGAAGAAGAAGAAGAAGAAGAAAAGAATAAATTAGAGATGGGGACAGTTTCTTGCTCACCAATCATGCAGCTGCGTGACTCTGTATGGCCTTGTTTGCACTGCTCAATTTATATATCTTTTAGAAATTCGAATATTTATGTTGTTTTTATTTTTATTTTGCTGGGTCTGGATTTATATATTTTGGAGTTTCTTTGATCATGGTTGAAGTTGTTTGGAGGTTTTGGTGAAGAATGATAATTTATGTGCTGTGAATGTGATGCCTTGCTCATCTTGTGTTTGTTGTAATGCCTTGCTGATTTGTTTTGTGCAGTTTGTGAATCATCTTTGTTGTTCTTCACTTTGATTAATGTCAACTTTTTGATTAAATCCTTTCGTCAAATTTAATTTCAAAAACAAATCTCTCAAATTTATTTTCAAAAACCGACATCTGTGTGTTACGCAGGCCAGTTAGATGCCATATAAGCACTGCTGGGACGTTGCCAACTCCGAACCAAAAAATAGTGGCCACCCGTGATTGGAGCCCGCCACGCCGGTGGGGCGAAACGTCCCAGCTTCTGCATGGCGCCGAGCTGACCTGTCAGAATTCAGTTTTTGGAAATAAATTTTGGAGAGGCTGTTTTTAGAATTAAATTTGGAAAAGGGAATCCAAAAAATTGCCCTTGATTAATTGTATGGTTGGAAATAACAAGAATTTGTGAAATTTCTTGTGGAAGAACCCATGAGACAGTCTCTATGGCAGTGATAGGAAGCTTTAAGTAGTTCATTGGGGACCATGATATGTTTATGAGAATTGACATGTAGGAAGAGAAAGGGATGACGGAAGGTAAATGAAATGAAAGTTATTCCAATTTTGGGACCTAGAAAAATATTGGAAAGGAATTCAAAGGCCACTCGAGGGCTGCTTATACTAAATTCTGCTTGAGAACAGGATGCATTTATTTTTGCATTCTAGTAACCATTCTGGTTTATTTATATTGTTGTGAATAAGAAGCCATATGCAGAAGAATATGGCTGGTACAGCTAGTAACCTTAATCAAAACTGTTAAACTATGAAGAAATATGTCTTTATTGATACTTAGAAGAATTATAAAATACAATTACTGGAAAAAAAATTCATGATCAAATCTCTCTTTATATAGAACCCATATAAGAGCACATCTTACTTAAAACAGATGAATCATGACTCATAATATTACTAAGACTCTCTCTCTGACTCCACATAATATAAAAAACTATAACTAATCTACCTATTATATCTAACATTCCCACATAAACTCACGATAGTATGACATTGATAGTTTGTTTAACAAAAAACTGAACAAATGTTGAGAATTGCTTTAGTGTTGAAAATAAGCATTAAATTGTTGGCAATGATGTCAAATTGCTTAATTGCCGATATAAGTTGCAAACCAGTCAATGCTCAATTTTAATTAGCTGAACCGAGAATTGAACTTTACACTTAATGAAGACTACGTATGGGTTATATATCCATCTTCTTGGAGAGGATTAGGATTTTGAAGATCTCTAAACTCTGTATGAGAGGAGGTATTAAAGATCCCTAAACGGAGCATAAGAGGAGGTTTTAGAATTCTCCAAATTCAGTATAAAATGTCTTTGAGATAACCTACTTCAGTATAAGAGGTGGTTTTGAACTTAGTATAAGAGAAGATTTTAGATATTTTCAAACTTACTACAATATTATCAAATCCATTGATACTTTAAGAACATAACCTAGCAGAGTCAGAAACATTATTTTAAGAACACTAAAGTCATAGGAATCAAGTCTTATATCACCAATGACAGACTTCAATACATTGATAGATGACTAAAATAATTTTAGTCGTCCAATTATTCAGAATCAGCTTTCACTCTGAATCAAAATGTGAGACTAAATTTAAAACTGAACATGAAACTGCTTAAGGAATTCTTGAAGATGAAAAATTATGAATGACTAACTTTTGAAGAAGAATTCCCAAAGACAAAGATGAATTAAAAGAAAAGTTGATGAAGAGTAGCCTGATGAACAATACTCAAGAAGAGTAATCTGTGATAAACAGTAACCCATGATGAACAATATCCCGCGATGAAAAGTCTAGTGAGGTTTGTTATCAAATATGGGAATCCACCTGCGAAATTGAGGAGACTAAGTGGTGGTGCGTTCAACATAATAGGATTGAAAGGAAACAATGACATATAGGTTTATTGTTAGGTGCAAGAGTGGGAAGATCCAATGCTAAACAATGACCTCCAACCCAATGGTCCAACTTGAAACTGAGGCACATAGATTTTTCATCAGACTCTATGTTCTTCTTTTTGTCATCTATAATTGTTTGAATTCTTTGGATGTGCATATTATTCATCTTTTCTTGGAGAAAAACCCAGAGGCATAAACCCCCGGGCACGCGTGTGATTAAAAAGAGTTGCGATCACTGATGTTCAAATTAAACCGTGTTAGTTGTGGCCTCCAACTATCTAGGCCGACATAAAGCTGAAATCTTCTAGATCAACTTATTGATCCAAATTTGAAAGAGTTGTGTTCATAAATGTTCAAATTAAACCGTGTTAGTTGTGCCTGAGGCAACTATCTAGGCCAACTTGAAGCCAAAATCTTCTAGACCAACTGTTGATCCAACAAATTTAGAAAAAAATGTGGTGTACGAAAGCCACAACGTTGACTGAGTTGAATGAAGTCAAGGTCTCTTCTGCCATAATGTAACCCATAATGAGAAGTGGATGTGGGAACTGTCATAACAAAGCTGAATAGCCATCAATACTTTCTCATCCAACTCCTACCAAGTTTCTACCTTTATGTCTTGAAGTCTTTTCTACCTTCCTAGTAGTGCTTTCTTTAACCCACTCTGAGTCAAGATGACGTTCATCCTAATCTGTCACTTGCTGAAATTTATGACACCATCGAACTTCTGAATATCGAACTTGATTGTAAACATCTTCATGTTGACCTTACTCTGATACAAATTATTGGGATAACAATCTGTATGCTCTGATACCAATTACTGTGAATTACTTCAACGATCAATCGCTAGGGCGGCGCAACAGAATCAACACATGATCAATGAGCAACGAGAAGAAAAAGAGAAAGAAGAAGATATTTTAAAGTATAGAAAGTCAACACACAATTTAACGTGGTTCTACTGATTAAACAGATCATGTGTACGTCCACAGGAGAAGGAGAAGAATCTTTATTAAACTTTGCGAAAGTACAATAAGAAATATTTACACCTCTAGTTTAGAAGATTACAAGCCTTTTGATGGCCGCATAGAATAGCGAACCCTTATGGCTAAAGCTTCTCATACGAATCTCTCACTTTGATGAATTACACCTTTTAGGATTTACTAATTCACTGAATACATTGAAGGTCAATCCTAAGGGTTTATTTATAAACCATAAGACTCATAGTTCTATACAGGACTCCATCAATACGAACAATCATCTCCTCAGAAGAAAGGAAACTTGAATCCAACTCAAAACTAAAAACATATTCAGAAAAAGAAACAACCAGACTCGATATTAGTCGACGATACCAATGTATAAGTCGACTAATCATGTCTATTAGTTGACTATACATGAGTATAAATCGACTAATCTGTAAAAAATTTGAGACTCTTACTATCTGCTTGCAAGACCAGTCGACTATACCAATGTATAAGTCGACTAGTATTGTGCACAGCTCCTTGTGCGTCCGTTCTTTGATTTCTGAAATTTCATCCACCTTCATAATGTATTCCAGGCATAATCCTAAGAAGGTTGCCGATGAAGATATTGCCGCTGGTTTGTGGCTCAAATTAGAGAGCTTATATATGAGTAAGTTCCTGACCAATAAGCTCTATTTGAAGTCTTAAAGCAGCGCCTCTTTACCTTTTGAAGGTCTCAATTTCAAAGGTGAAGCAGAGCCTCTTCACCCTACGTATGGAAGTCATATGTCCTCCTACAGCTTCTCAAATTGATCCTAGTCATTTATGTGTCAACATTATCTAAGATCTCAAGTATAGTAACATTTATCTGAATCCAGTTACCCGCACCTCTATAACTATAATGATTTCATTAAATTCAATCTAGTATAGTTTAAAAGTCAAGTTGTGCTTTTCCAAAGCTATTTAACTTACTAATGTGTTTGATTTGATGTGGTCTCTGCTTCAATTTGGAAACCAAATCAACATGGAAAGAACAAGGGCAATGGCACTAGAAAGCAGTCGGCAACTGTTTGTCATAATGCCACAGTGAGCATTGACGACGAACTGCGGTATGTTATACTAAACTTTGGCCATGGATTTATATACTGACTTTCTCTGTTAGCATCTTCTACTACTATAATTTTTATTCCTGGGGTTTTAGTGTCTAGTCTCTTATATTTAGAGATGCGTGTTGCCACGTAAAGGTACTTTTATTCCTAGGGTTTTTTTTGGGAGAACGTTTATTCCTAGGTTTTAGTGTCTAGTCTCTTGCATTTAGATATGCTTGTTGCTTATATTGATGTGAAGGTAGTTTTGATGTCAATATCTTGTTCCACAATAGCAATTCTTGTCAAAAATTCCAATTTCCAGACCCATTTTACAGAAACCCCATAGCAAAATTGCCCGGAAATTGTCCATGATGTTGTAGAAAAAATATAATAGAAATATTTTGAAGAATAGTTTTGAATTTTAATCCCAGTCTGTTAGCATCTAGTCCCCTATGTAGAAAGATGCTTTTTGCTCACTTATCTTTGTGACACTATCATTGACAATTTGGGCCATATGCTTTTCCACAGCATGCTCGAATTCAGGCCATATTCAATTGGCCAGTTCCCATTATTGTCTTCCTAACAGTATTAATAGATTGCAAGACTTTGATCATAACATCACTAATTGAATCATCACATCTCACACAATTCCCATGGCACAGTTTTGCTTAACATCTTTGGTTTTTACAGCAATAGTCCTCCTCTCGAGCCACCATGCTAGCTCCTTTGTGCCCCCACTTTCTGCATCTACCATCACCCTCCTATCAAAACACAACAATGGCACCGATCAACAAGCACTTCTCTCCTTCAAGTCCATGATATCCAGTGATCCAACAGGATTGTTGGCCTCGTGGAATGATTCCATCCATTTTTGTCAGTGGCTCGGGGTCACGTGCAGCGGTCGCCGACATCCTCAAAGAGTAGTATCCTTGAACTTGAGCTCCCTCCATCTGGCTGGATTTATATCTCCGGCCATATCCAATCTCACATTTCTGAGGAAGATTGATCTGTCTGGCAACCAAATTCATGGATCCATCCCACAAGAGATCGGCACCTTTTTCAGCTGCAGCATCTGAACCTGGGCATGAATTCTCTTGAAGGAGGTATTCCTGCTGCTCTATGTCATTGTTCAAAATTAGAAGTAATCCATCTGGAGAGTAATAAGCTCCAAGGTGAAATTCCACATGATCTCGGCAACTGCTCTAACCTTCAAATCCTATATTTAAAGAACAACAGTCTTATAGGACACATACCACCATCATTAGCAAGCCTCTCTTCTCTTTCGTTTCTTTCCTTGTCCCACAACAGACTCAGTGGCGGCATCCCACTTACCATCGAAAACCTTACTTCTTTGACTGAACTATACTTGTACAATAACGAACTCAGTGGCAACATTCCACCTTCGTTTGGGAACCTCTCTTCTCTTGTTTCTCTTGATCTGTCCTTCAACAATCTAACTGGTGTCATCCCACCAACCTTGGGAAATCTTACTTGTTTAACTGTACTTTACTTGTCCCTTAATGAACTCAGTGGCAACATCCCGCCTTCATTAGGGAACCTTTCTTCTCTTTCTACTCTCTATCTATCCAAAAACATACTCAGTGGTGGCATCCCACCTACCATAGGGAACCTTTTTTCTCTCACTTTTCTTTCCCTTGATCATAACCAGTTATCAGGACGCATCCCACTTTCATTGGGAAATCTTTCCAAACTCAAAAAACTTTATTTATCTGCCAACAACCTTTCAGGAGTCATCCCACCTTTGTTGTGGAATATCTCCTCTCTGTCTCATCTCATCATGTCATTTAACTACTATTTATCAGGGTCACTGCCGCCTAACATAGGCCAATCCTTCCTTTGCTTGAAAGCTTTTACTTAGCCACTAACCAATTTCATGGACCTATCCCTATGTCATTGTCAAACGCATCTCGTCTTGAATATCTTGAACTTTCTGGTAATAAGTTTAGCGGCACAATCCCTCCAAATCTTGGAAGCTTAGAAAAGTTGCAAATAGTACGTTTGTTCGAGAATCACTTGGAAGCTACGAAAACCGATGAGTGGAGTTTCCTGACATCTTTGGCCAATTGTACTCAGAGGTTTTGCAACTAGACTTCAATAGCCTTAGTGGAATGCTACCAAACTCCATTGCAAACCTTTCCACTAAGCTCCAAGTTCTTAGTATGGGCGGCAACTATATCTCGGGAAAAATATCTCCAGAAATTGGAAATCTTGTAAACTTGACAGTAATTGTCATGGGTCCAAATTTGCTCACGGGCTCTATTCCTGCCTCTATTGGGATGCTTCGGAACTTAAATGCATTGGATTTGTCCTTTAACAACCTATGTAGAGAGATCCCATTCACCATTGGCAACCTTACTCAATTGATTTCTCTTTACCTAAACTTTAATGAGCTGAGTGGAAATATACCATCAAGTCTTGGAAAATGCCAAAATCTGGAATTGCTAAATTTGAAATCTAACAAACTTACCGGTGTCATACCGAGAGAAGTTCTTACCATATCAACACTATCCAGAGGCCTATATTTGGAATCCAATGCATTAACAGGGTTGATACCAGCTGAAATTGGAAAGTTGATAAACTTGGGAATTATTAATCTCAGTATGAACAAATTGTCAGGTGAAATCCCTAGTGCTTTCGGTGAATGTCAAGTACTGGAAGAGCTTTACCTTGGTGGGAATTTCCTTCAAGGAAATATTCCAATCTCATTTGGCTCATTAAGAGGCATAGGAAAGCTTGATATTTCAAGAAACAACTTGTCGGGGAAAATACCAGATTTCTTACAAAATTTCCATGGTTTATACTATTTGAATCTCTCCTTCAATAATTTTGAAGGCGAAGTGCCAAAACTTGGGGTCTTCGAAAATGCAAGTGCTGTTTCAGTTGTTGGAAACAATAAGCTTTGTGGAGGGAACCCAGAAATGTACCTGCCAGTTTGCCCCTATCAATCCCCGAGCAAGAAGCATGACGCTCATACTCTGGCACTCATCATTGCTATTGCATCTTCATTTCTGTTCTTGGTCGTGCTCTTCTGTTTTCTCGGTGGCCATTACTGGATAAAAAGTTCAAGAAGAAAGCCTCACGACTCAACACCCATTGGAGAGCAATATGAGAGAGTCTCTTATGCTGAACTAGTGAAAGCCACAAATCGATTCTCTACAGAAAATATAATTGGGACCGGAAGTTTTGGAACAGTATATAAAGGAATACTCGATGAAGATAGCAGGATGGCAGTTGCTGTGAAGGTACTAAATCCTGAAACCCGAGGAGCATCCAAGAGCTTTATGACAGAATGTGAAGCGTTGAGAAACATCTGACATCGAAATCTTGTCAAGATCCTTACGACGTGTTCAAGTGTCGATTTCAGAGGTAATGATTTCAAAGCTGTGATTTTTGAGTACATGGAGAATGGCTGTTTAGATACTTGGTTGTACCCTGAAAATGACCAATTTGAGCCAAGAAGGCTGAACCTTTGGCAAAGATTGAATATAGCCATTGATGTGGCTTCTGCTTTGGATTATCTCCACAATCAGAGCGAGAAACCTGTTATTCACTGTGATTTGAAGCCAAGCAACATTCTTCTCGATGCAGACATGACGGCTCATGTGGGTGACTTCGGGCTTGCCAAGGTTGTCAAGAAATTGCCAGCAAGTCTTCTCAGTACTCAACAAGCTCCTTTGGTCTGAAAGGAACCATCGGATATATTGCTCCAGGTGAAACATCTTACTTTTTATTTTCTTAGTTATACTACTATCCTATGTTGATACTTAGCTTTTACCAGAAGGTTAGAATTTAGAAGGGAAAAAGAACTATGATTAGTACCTTCTAAAATTACTTTCTACACTAGTTTTTCTTATCATACTATTTATGTTAATGCGTTGCTTGATTTTCTTCATATATGCAAGTATGAAATCTGAACATTCTTGTTTATGATTTGTTTTTTGGTTACACACATTTGTTATTCTTTCTGCTAAAAGGTGGATGCTGGTATTTAGGTGCTATCCTGACCAACGCATCATATCTATATGTTTAGGTTTTGCACTTCACTGTAGATGTTCTATTAACTTTTTTACATTTTATACATTGTTGAACTAAATTTGTTTGGAGTAATGTAGTTATTCTTGTTCGAGTTAATACTGGGCTTAAAACCAACTTGGACTAATGCACCCTAACTTGTTTGTATATATGTTCTCCAACTAAAACAGAGTACGGGGTGGCGAACAAAGTTTCAACTCATGGAGATGTCTATAGCTATGGAATACTTCTAATGGAAATGTTTACTGCAAAGAGACCCACCGATGATACTTTTATTGATCTTAGTCCTCATAAGTTTGTGGAGATGGCGTTTCCTGAACAAATCAAGGATATCATTGATTCTCGTTTGCTCATAAGAGAAGATGGTGAAGTAAATGATGGCGAGGCTAGAGAAATAGACTGCATAGCTTCGGTGCTTAGAATTGGCTTCTTATGCTCAAATAAACTGCCAGCAGAGAGAATGGAGATGGGGGATGTGATTAGGGAACTACACAAGGCCAAGGATGTGCTTTTGAGAAATGGAGACAGAGTAGAGCTCAGCTAACTGGTGAAGGTCCATTTACTACTGTTAAGTAATCAGTTGGTTTTTTTTGTATGGTTTCTGTCTGATTTATGTAATAAAAGCTTTCAGAAGATAATACATACTCTCACCTTCACTGGGTAAGGTAAACTCACTGTCCATATTTTTATTCATAGTATTATTTTCTTTTTGTTGAAAATATGGGGTATTTTTGTTGCCAACTGTTTACATGACAAGCTTAATCATCTACAAAACCTTGTCGGCCAATTTGAAAATATCAAATGGAATTCTTTAGTCTCTTATATTTTTGAGATGCTTGGTGTCCACTCACTCATCCACAGCAGTCAGTCAAATCTTATGGCCTACAAAGTTCTTGCATTATCTTTGAGGGTTAACATCTGGTCCTACTTGAAGTCAAAGTCTTCTAGTGATGCCAAGGGAGATGACTTGAGATGTGAGGGTCTTCTTCTTCTTGTAAATTTCCCCTCCTTTGTTGTTATAGGTTAAGTAGTCATTTGTTGCTGAGAGCTTCTTAATATTTTCTTTTTGGAAGATATTATATTTGTAATTATTATGGATAATTCCATGACCTGTGGACTTAGTGGCGCACAATTTCTAGACTTATCTTGCTCGGGCCGCATCTTGCATTTTTGGATTAAGTTGAACCTGGTATGAAGCTAATAATTGTAACTTTCTAGAAGAAAATTCAAACTAATACTGCCTTCAATGAGCATTCTCAATATTATGCCTTGAAGAGGACTCAAACCTCCACGCTCTTTTGCATGAGATTTTAAGTCTGGCATGTCTACCATTTCACCATCAAGGCATCTTGGAAGTGAATCATATTCGGTGAATATGATATCTATCTAGTGTAATATATGAAATATATTATAAAGGTGGATGGAGTGTCGGAAAATTTCTGTCCATTGGTCATTTCATATAGGCCTGAGTCAGGTATCAAATTGCTTCGATTTGAATTATCCGTAACATATCTTATATATAAAAAAAGATGTACAATCAAACATATTTCTTGAGTCAATAGAAGCCCAAAGAAAAGAAGTGAATATGGTACCCAACCAAATAGCTATAGATATGTCAAAAGCAGGTATGATTACACCTATTCCTAATCCTAAATAGAATGTAACAATGTAAGGATCCATATGGAAATATAGTATCTATTTACATACGCTCTAATGACACACACATTATTATTATTCTTAACTCTAGAAGAGGGAGGAGACACACGTTGGCACCTATTGAAAAGAACAAGACAACAAAGATAATGAAATGTAGAAGATAGAATGGGAGGCATCTTCGGAAGAACTGTATACTTTTAACTTGCTCAAGATACCTATAAAATATTCTAGTGCATATGAAGGAAACTATAGAACAAGTGTCTCTATTTAATTAACACTTTAGTGCTGGTGGCAAAACTAATCAATTTTGGATTCATATTAATAGTTTTTGAAAAACATAAATAATGTTGTTAGAAGCATAAATATCTCTTGATGTTTTAGGAATTTTAAATCCTAAAATGTTTTGGTTTATTGTAAATACCTCTAATGTCGAGATAAACTCTAAGGTGTTGTGCATTCTCATCAGTTTCATTACTTTTTGTATATTTTATTTGAATTTCTTGCCTTGTGGCAGTATGTAAAATTGTACAGATATTTGATGTAAATTCTTTTTGACAGTCTGTAAAATCCATTCCACTGAATTTCTATAGCTCGTGAATATTTTCATGCTTTGTCGTCTGTAGTATTACTTCTTGTCGCCAGCAAGAAAACTAGTAATTTTTATTTGATGTGCTCTATTTCTGGCGCAATTTCAGTTTGGAAATAAGGATGCAAAGAAAGCAGGGAGATCAATGGCAGTGAAAGCAGCCAGTTTAACATTTTTCAACTGCAAAGTGTTTGTGATAATGCTGCAATGAGCAGTAACAACACTGTGGCCGTTGCAGGATTGCATGTCATCTACAACCTACCAAGTTTTTTATGTCAAATGAGATTAATTTACATCAGCTGTGTTAGGAGAATTTTTTAATATGAGTCGCGTTATGCAATCCTTCTCACAATGAACTAGCCTTGGAGTTTAGATTTCTATCAGCTGTATATAATCCACTCTCTTTTCGTTCTTCACTTTAGATTCCTATGCTTGATTTCAGGGCCTAAGTTTTAATACTTGCATTCTTTTGTTTCAACATTTAGTCTGTTTCTAAGTATTTTCTTTTTTCTTTTTTTTGTTGCCAGGATTGCAGGGTTTGATTACTACAGGTCTTTCAGAGAGGAAAGAAATTAAAGAAAGAGTAATTTGTTTGTTTTGAAAGGTATGCCCAGAAGTCTGAGCCTTTGCTTAACCTTGGAGTTTTTATTGTCATTCTTATATTAATTTTTTTTTAGTTGTTAAATTTGTGCTGTTGTGGATATTATGAAAATCAGATGAGTAGGATGGAAGTAAGAAATTGGCAGTTTTGTTTTTCTTCCTTATTATCGTTTTGCTTTTTTACTTTTTAATATTACTGTACCGATATGGTTACATTTTCCCTTACCCTTTTTTTACTTCTTTGAACTGTTGTTTAACTTGTCTTGCTGGTTTGTTTCGTCTTTCTACTCTTTTGCCCACAATATGCAATAGAATCTTAATGTAATGAATTTTCCGACAGATCAATAATCACCTTCTATTCGTTATTGCTGTTATGCTACATTTATCTATCTAGCAAGAAAAATACTCGAAAGTTTTTTAATTCATTTCCCTGATAAATAATAGGATATAGAGATGTGAACTTAACTTTTGAATGATAGTTTTTGAAGGATAGTTTGAGGGAAACTATCGGGAGAAGTCGATGTCTTCTGTTGATGTCAAGTAGAGATGACTTGAGATGTGAAGGCTTCGTCTTGTTGTACATTTCTCTTCCTCTTGGTTCTGGAACTGTCATTTGCTTGTTTCTACTTGTACCTATCCATAACTTGTCAAAAATTAAAAAAAATCATTAATTCAAGAAAGGGGCTATAAAACTCAGTTTCAATGGAAATGACTTTGACGCATGAATGGCTGTTTCCACATTTTTTTTCCCAGTCTCACAATGAGCTCTACTATATTTCCACATATCATATTGGATTCTTGTGCATCATCATGGCCGCTATGCCTAGTAATGAGAAATTACTAGTAATTACTCAGATCCAATGGAGATGACTTTTGATGCATGAGTGGTTGTTTGCAAAAATTTTCCTCTCTCAAGATGGAACTCTGCTATATTGCCACATATCATCAAGAAATTTCAGAACTTTAGGATTCTTGTGCATCATCATGGCCACTGCGCCTAGTAATGACAAATTCCTCATGCATGTTGCAGTCAAAAGGACATCTATAATTGTATAAAGTGTATATAATTAACAGTTAATGTGATACCATATACATAATTCACTTTCATCAATCTTAGAGGATTCTCATAGTACTGTCATCACACAGAACTACCATGGCACAACAGCGCTCTGATTTTTTGGTGTTCACAACTCTAATCTTCCTCCTCTCGTGCCACCATGCAAGCTCCTGGGTGTCCCAACTTCCACTTCCACTTCCACTATCACCACCTTCATCTCAATACACAACAATGTGATCGATAAGCAAGCCGTTCTCTCCTTCAAGCACATGATATCTAGTGATCCAGGAGAATTCTTGGCCTCCTGGAATGACTCGATCCAATTCTGCCAGTGGCCAGGCATCAGTTGTGGTGGTCGCCGACATCCTGAAAGGGTTGTATCCTTGAACTTGAGCTCACTCGATCTGGCTGGATTTATACCACCAATGATAGCCAACCTCACATTTCTGAGGAAGATTGATCTTTCTGACAACCAAATTCATGGATCCATCCCCCAAGAGATTGACCGCCTCTTCCGGCTACAACATCTCAATTTGAGCATGAATTCTCTTGATGGAGGTATTCCTGCTTCACTCTTTCATTGTTCGAAACTAAAAGTGATCCGAGAATAACATGCTCCAAGACGAAATTCCATCCAGTCTCTGCAACTGCTTAGACCTTCAAATCCTATCTTTGAGGAGCAACAATCTAACACGATACATACCGCCTTCTTTAGGAAGCCTCTCATCTCTTTTTGTTCTATCCATGGCGCAAAACAAACTTAGTGGTGTCATCCCACCAACCATTGGGAATCTTACTTCTCTATTTGAACTTTAAATGTACTTAAATGAGCTTACTGGCAGCATACCACCAAACATGGGCAGCATGACTTCCCTGGTTTCTCTTTACCTGACTAACAACAGTTTGAGTGGCAGCATCCCACCTACCTTGGGGAACCTATGTTCTCTTACTTTTGTTTCACTTTCATGTAACCGCTTATCAGGAGGCATACCACCTTCATTACCAAACCTCTCATCCCTTTCTATTCTTGATCTGGCTATTAACAAACTCAGTGACAGCATCCCATCTACCATAGGGAACCTCTTTTCTCTCACTCTTCTTTATCTTGATTATAACCAGTTATCGGGATGCATCCCACCTTCATTGGGAAATCTTTCTAAACTAGAACAACTATATTTGTCCTCCAACAACCTTTCTAGTGCCATCCCGCCTTCACTGTGGAATATCTCCTCTCTTTCTTTTTCATCTATACATGCCACTTAACTACCACCTGTCAGGGTCTCTTCCACTGAATGTAGGCCAAGCTCTTTTCTTGCTTGAAGAAATGGATTTATATGTTAACCAATTCCATGGACCTATCACCGTGTCATTGTCAAATGCGTCTCGCCTTGAATACCTTGATCTTTCTGAAAATATGTTTAGCAGCACAATCCCTCCAAACCTCGAAAGCTTACAGAAATTGCAACAATTACTTCTGTCTATCAACCAGTAGAAGTTAGGGAGCCGGATGGATGGAGTTTCATGACTGCTTTGACCAATTGTACCCAACTAGAGGTATTGGACCTGGAGACGAATAACCTTAGCGGCATGCTGCCAAACTCCATAGCATACCTTTCCACCAATCTAAATACACTCACTATGGGTGAAAACAACATCTCTGGAAGGATACCTCCAGACATTGGAAATCTTGTAAAACTGACAATGTTTGACAAGGTCGAATTTTACTCACTGGCTTTGTTCCTGCCTCTATTGGGATGCTTCAGAACATACATGTATTGAATTTGTCCGTAAACCAACTATCTGGAGAGATCTCATCCACCATCGGTAACCTTACGCAATTGAATTCTCTTTACCTAGATTTTAATGATCTGAGCGGAAACATCCCAGCGAGTCTTGGAAACTGTCAGAATTTGAATTACTTCAGAATTTTGAATTACTTAACCTCTGTTGTAACAAACTTACTGGTGTCATACCAAAAGAAGTTCTGAGCATCTCAAGACTCTCCAAAGGCCTATATTTGACATCCAATTCATTACAGGATTTTTACCAGCAGAGGTTGGCAACTTAAAAAACTTGGGAACTATTGATGTTAGTATGAACAAATTGTCTGGGGAAATCCCTAGCACTCCTGGTGAATGTCAAGTGTTGGAAGCACTGCAGCTTGGTGGAAATTTCTTTCAGGGAAGTATTCCAACATCGTTTGGCTCATTAAGAGGAATTCGAAAGCTTGATGTTTCAAAAAACAACTTGTCGGGGAAAATACCAAATTTCTTAGAGAACTTGCATGATCTATACTATTTGAATATCTCCTTCAATAACTTTGAAGGTTAAGTGCCAAGACGTGGGGTCTTTGAAAATGCAACTGCAGTTCCAGTTATTGGAAGCAGTGAGCTTTGTGGAGGTATCCCAGAAATGCGCCTGCCAGCTTGCCCCTACCAATCCTCGAATAAGAAGTATGACTCTCCAACATTGGCAGTGATCATCGGGATTGCTAGTTCATTACTATTCTCAATCTTGCACTTTTGTTTCCTCATTGGCCGATGCTGGACAAAAAGTTTGAAAAGAACGCTTGATGACTCAACACCCATAAAAGAGCAACATGAGAGAGTCTCTTATGCTGATCTAGTTTAAGCAACAAATGGATTCTCTACAATCAATATAATTGGGAGTGAATGTTTTGGAATGGTTTATAAAGGAATACTTGACGAGGATAGCAGGAAGGTTGTTGCTGTGAAGGTACTAAACCTTCAAACACAAGGAGCATTGATGAGGACATCGCGCCAGTTGCCAGATGTCTTTTCATGTCTTACCTTATTTGAGATGTTGTGTTTTGTTTATTTTTCTGAATAATTATAACTTTTTTCAGTTAAATTCTCCTGAGAGTGCTCTTGAGTTTTGGGTGCGAAGCCCGTGTAAAGGGTGCGAAGCCCGTGTAAAGGGTGCGAAGCTCAAAGTTATCTGGTTCTTTCTCCAACCCTAATCTCTCTTTTCATTTTATGTCTTATAAAACCCTAGTTTTTCTTTTTTATTTGTATTCGAAGGTGATTGTGATTCTGTATTACATCAATCTGGTATCAGAGCTTTGGTCCAAATCCCCTTCGAATTTCTTCTCTTTCCCAAATCCGAGATCTAGATCTAGATCTACTTAGCAAAAAAATCGATTACTTTTAGCTCTAGATCTACTTTGCTGAAAAAAAGAGGAAACAGAAAACAGAAAAAACAGAAAAACATAAAAAAAAAGTAAACAGAAAAATATAGAAAAAAAGATTATTGTTCACATGAACAGTAATCAGGGCGAACAGTAACCTCCCGGTTACTTTCATGTCCCCCAAAAGCCCCAACATTCGTTCATTCTGAGCTCGTTTCAAGCTCGATTCGAGCCGTATTCGAAACAGCGGATTCAGGGAGAGCAACACTACACATCTACAGCCTTCATATTCTAGTTCAAACTTTAATCGTCTGTCAGATTCAGCTCAGCAGATCAGCGCACCACAGTTCAGAGCTTGTTTTTGCCCCGATTAGCGCCTGATTGCGCTATTCTCGAGGTAGCCATCTTCCACTTTTTATCACCGCTGTTTAGGAGTCTTGTGGGTGATTTTAGCTTTTCAGTGTGAGTATTTTTTCAAAAAATCTTAGAGGATTTTTGCGTTTGGGCGTGAACGACTCATCTCTCAGGTGATATCCTCAAGTTACATGAAATCTAGAAAGTCTCTGTACTCAACCTCGATATCAATAAACATCATTACTCAGATAATTTATTAGTGAATATATCCAAATAAAATACTTGCAACTAATAATCCAAAATCAGTATTATGTGATAGATCAAAATTAAAGTAAGATATTCATATAAATCTCAAGTTGAACTTTAGGTCCATATGTAAATCCAAGCATCCAGATAAATCAATTTTAAGATAACATCTGACTTAATCCATCTTTATTATCTAAATGAATTCTCGTCTGAAGTATCATTAAATAAATGTCCGATAAATACCTCAAAAAAGAATGCAAATATGAATCAGGCCAATCTCAAATCAATCCAAGTCATAGTCTACGGTGTACGTAACTAGCCTAGAATCAAAAATAATAATCCTCTACACATGTAATGATATTGATAAACACTCATATGAACTAACTAAATAGAAAGAGCGCTCACCGATATCTCATGAAAAAATACATGTAATCATACTAGTAAAATAAGTCAGATGATCACATGAAATGATACAAGTACTTATACAGGTAACATAAAGCAGATGGTCGCATAAAATAAAGTAAGTAACATATATATATATATATATATATATATATATATATATATATATATATATCTGACAATGGTGAATGAGGAAATAATAGAAGAGCAAATACTCACAAGTATCGTCTCAGTAAATTTTAATAACATAATTACACAACAATATAAAATTATTTATTACAAAATTCTTATTTAACTGAAGGGAGAAAAGAGCACTCACCTGAACTCGATCCCAAGTCCAAAGCACTGAAATCATAATGATCTGATAAATCTACATGGTTCATTTCAATCGAAATTGTTAAATTTTTAAAAGAAGGTTCTACTTAGGAGTTATAAGGGGTTTTAATCTTGATTAATTTGTTTGGGGGTTAGGAATATGGTCTCCTGGGTCTAATGAATTTAGTATGTTTAATTTAAACCAATTTCTAATTTTTTTGTTAGATTTTTAATAAGCTTTAAATCATTAAAATACTTAACGAGATTGAATTTACCATTAAGAAAAATGACTTTAAAGTCGGTGATTTAAGTTAATTTATATTAGTATTAGTCTAAAATTTTTATCATAAAAAGTAGAAGAATTGTAGACTATTATTTATATTTTTCTCCATTTTTTGGTATTTTTAACTAATTATTTTAATATACAATTCTTCTTTCTTTCTTTCTTTCTTTGTTTTTTTTACATATCTCTCTAGAAGCGCAGGCCCAGGCCAGACCAGGCCAAGCCCAGGCCTGTGACGCGGCCGAGCTACCAGCGACCAATTTTTTTAAAATCTCAGGAAAATATTTAAATTAAAATATGGATTGGTATATCTTCACATGTATTTTTTTTTGTTAGATTTGTGATTGGGTTTTGATATATAAAAATATTCATGGAGATCATGGTGTGGGCATGATTTTTTTCAATAACTATTTATATCAAATAAATTTTGAGAAAATAAATTACTTGGATTTGATCTCCCCTGTCACGTTCCTCAGTCTCTGCACTTCAAGATTCTTTTTATTCATGCTCCGCTGGAGGAGAAAAGAAAAAAAGAAGTGGAGAGAGTTGGGTCATGGTGTTTCTTTGGAGGTAAAAAAAAGTAGTTTAGACTTTTTATAGGTTATTAGGAATTTTAAAAATCAGAATTTCAGTTGGATTCAAAATGCCTGACTTAGTAGTTTAGGATGGAATTTAATTACGGTTATGATTTTAAAAATAATATTTAGATTTGAGTAAGTTAGGTTTAGATATGATTTTTCTTAGGATTTGGATTAGGATTATTTTAGATTTATGAAAAAAATTTGATACGATAGGATTTAGATTAGGATTAGGATTGGGTTTTGAGTTAATGGGTAAGGATCTCAATGGTAATGGTTATCGGCTAGGAAAAGGAAAAGATATGAATAATAATAACAATAATAATAATAAATACTAATCATAAAAAAGAGATAATAGTAATAATAATAATATAATTATCAGCATTAAAAATATTATCTAATAATACTTGATAAAAATACTACCATTAATAATTATGACTAGAACAGTACAATAAGAATAAGAATAGTAACAATATCAATATTAACAATAATAGCAACTACAATAATAATAATAGTAATATGGTAATTGGAAAAATACTAGCTAGTAATTAAAATGATAATACTTAATAATGCTAAATATAAATATAAGGCCAAAATACCATTTACTATCTTAAAATAATTTGTACTATAAATCAAGTTAATAAATAATCAGTAAAATAAAATAAATATTTTAGAAAAAACACAGTATTTTAGACCAGGGATATTACAGTCTCAATTTTCTAAGATATTTGCAAAATTGATTTCTATTTTATTTCGTTTCATTTGATGTGCTCTTTTTGCTTCAGGCACAAACTACTTCAATTTGGAAATCAATTCAATATGCAAAGAAAGAACACATGCAGCCAAAACTGTTTGTGATAATGCTGCAGTGAGCAATTAACCAGTGAGTATGTTCTTCTACATTTTCTCTTTTCAATTTTTCTATATGCGGGCCTCTTAATTTTTGTTTAAATGAGTTATCAAACAAGATAGTTATTAGCATTTTAACTTAATGGCAGATGTAAAAGCCTATTTTTGAAGGAGCGTCTCTAGAATGATTTAAGATGCGAACTGTCATGTTATGCTTGCGGTAACAATTCCAAAAATCTTTAATTCTTGAAGGCGACCCCTGGGCATGCTAATGCTTTCACACGAATTAAGATGACCCCGGAGGCCTCGTGAATCTCATGGAGGCTTTCGATTTAGTTCTAATAGATAGGTAGTTATGAGTTAGACTGTATATCGAAATTTCTATCATCTTGTAGAGTCCATTTCCCATGGCGCAGCAGTGCTCAATTCTCATAGTGTTTACAACTCTACTTCTACTTCTGATATCAAACCACCATGCCAACTCCTTGGTTTCTCCAACTTCCACATCCACCAACACCTTCATGTCAAAACACAACAATGCCACTGACCGGCAAGCACTTGTCTCCTTCAAGTCCAAGATATCCAGCAGTCCAAGAGGACCGTTGGTCTCATGGAATGACTCCATCCATTTCTGTCAGTGGCTAGGTGTCACTTGTGGCCGCCACCGACATCCTCAAAGGGTCGTATCCTTGACCTTGAGCTCCCTCGAGTTGGATGGATTTATATCACCGGTCACAGCCAACCTCACATTTCTCAGGAAGATTGATCTCTCCGACAACCAAATTCATGGATCCATCCCACAAGAGATGAGTCGCCTTTCCTGGCTGCAACATCTGAACTTGAGCATGAATTCCTGCTATATTATTTTATTGCTCACAATTGCAAGTAATTAGTCTAAGAAGTAACATGCTTCAAGGTGAAATTCCATCTAATCTCGGCAACTGCTCTGGCCTTCAAATCGTATCTATAAGGGACAACAACCTTAGAGGACACATACCACTATCATTGACAAACCTCTCCTCTCTTTCTTTTTTGTACATGTCAAACAACAAACTCAGTGGCAGCATCCCATCCTCATTGGGAAAACTTTCCAAACTACTAGAACTTTCCTTGTCCAATAATAGCCTAAGTGGAAGCATCCCACCTTCATTAGGAAATCTCTCTTCTCTTGTTTATCTGCAATTGGCCTGCAACAATCTCAGTGGTGGCATCCCACCTATCATGGCAAGCCAACCTTCTCTTACTGCACTTTACCTGAGCACTAATAAACTCAGTGGCAGCATCCCGATGTCATTGTCCAATGCATCTCGCCTTGAAGGTAGTGATCTTTCTGAAAATAGGTTTGGCGGCACAATTCCTTCGAACCTTGGAAGCTTACAGAATTTGCGAGGACTATTTTTGCAGTTGAACAACTTAGAAGGTCCTGAACCCTGTGGATGGGATTTCCTAACCACTTTGGCCAATTGTACTCACCTAGAGATGTTGCAACTAATCGCTAATAACCTTGGCGGCATGCTACCAAACTCTATTGCAAACCTTTCTACTGACCTATCTGTTCTCAGTATGGAAGATAACTATATCTCAGGAAAAATACCTGCAGAAATTAGAAATCTTGTAGGCTTGGAAGTATTTATCACGGGTTCGAACTTGCTCACTCGCTCCATTCCTGCCTCTATTGGGATGCTTCAGAACTTGCATTTGTTGAATTTGAATGGCAACAGCTGTCTAAACAGATCCCATCCACCATCGGCAACCTTAGCCAATTGAATTATCTTTACCTAGATTCTAATGAACTGAGTGGAAATATACCATCAAGTCTTGGAAATTGTCAAAATGTGGAATTGCTAAACCTAGCATTTAACAAACTTACCGGTGTCATACCAAAAGAAATTCTAACCATACCAAGACTCTCTAGAGGCCTTTATTTGGCATCCAATGCATTAACAGGGCCACTACCAGCTGAAATTGGAAACTTCAGAAACTTGGGAATTATTGATGTCAGTATGAACAAATTGTTAGGAGAAATCCCTAGCTCTCTCTGTAATATCCCTAATCTAAAATACTGTATTTTTATTTTTACTAAAGTATTTATTTTATTTTACTGGTGATATTAATATTTATTAACTTGAGTTACAGTACAAATTATTTTAAAATAGTAAAATGATATTTTGGCCTTATAATTATATTTAACATTATTAAGCATTATCATTTTAATTATTGATTAATAATCTTTCCTATTACTATGGTTACTATAAATTATTATTAGTGTTGCTATTATTATTGTTACTACTATTATTACTGTTATTATTATTATTTATTATTATTAGTATGGTCATGTAATGTTATTGGCATTATTATTATTAATATTTTGGTTAAGTAATGTTATTGTTAATATTGGATTATTAAATTGTAGTGGTATTGGTGATATTTCCTTTCCCTTGATTTTTGTCCATGCCTATTAATCCTATTATCTCATAACCCATTACTCTTGTATCCCATACCCATTATCATATGCCCATATCAAACTCGAATATCCAATACCCATTTATCTATTTGGATCCAACCCCCAACCCATTAGCAAACCCGTTACCCGAAACCATTACCCCTTTAGCATTCATAATCCAATACCCATGATCCAAACCCGAAACCCATTAACAGTTACCTTATCAGAATCCTAACAACCAAATCTGAATCAATCCAAATCCTAACTAACCCCCCTAAATCACAAATCCCAAATCCTAATCCTAACTACTTGATCTAAATCCCAACCTAATCCCCTCAAAATCTCCTCAATCCCTCAACACTTGCAGCCGCCTCCTCCTGGACCTTCTCCATGCCGCACCCTGCCTCTTCTCCCTTGCCTTCTTCTCAGGCGCAGCGACCAAGCACCGAGCACCTCGACAACCTCCTCTTCATGGCGGGGCACGGCTTCACCAACATCCACCAAGGCAAAGACATCCAGGCCACCCTCCATTGGCCGAGCAACAGCCCAGACCTCTTCCAGCAGCCCCTCCCCCTTCTGGTTGCTGCCGTGGCACAGCAGAACGGCAGCAACAACAGCCGCCTCCACTATGGCCGCAGCCCCCGTTGGACAGCAACACGGCGCAGCAGCGCGCACACCAGCATCTCCTCTTCCCTGTGTGCAACCAGCAGCAACTGTAGATCAACAGCGCCATCACCATGCCGCGCTTCAGATCCAGCAGCCCGTGCACCTCTTCTCCTCTTCACTCCAACAGCAGCGCAGATGGCTATCTCCTCCCAACGTCCAGCCATGGCCGGATCAACTCCAGCAGCAGGTCAAGACTCCTCCGGCGACCTCCGACGAACCTTCGACTCCTCCGGCGAACCCGCACAAGGCCGATCCTCTTTCCATGACTGTGAGTGTCTCTCTCTATCTTTTTCTCATTATTTAAATCGAGTAATCATAGATATGATTGTGTATGTGTTATAATTTGATGTGTTATATGATTATGCGTGTGGAGATCATTAAGCATGGATGTGCCTTGTCATTCCCCTTTTATTTTACAACGTTGAATGCATAGGCATATGATATGCATGCATATCTATTATGTTGGGACCCATGTTTACCATATGAGTGTTTGGATTATTAGTGTAGGCATTACATGTTGGAGCACATGAGTGTATGAGAGAATATGGAAAGATGTGTAGGTGTATCCCAGATTATAAGTGCACTGGCAGAGGCTGATTAGTCGACTTACCCACTGGATTAGTCGACTAATATCTCTGTTAGTCGACTAATATTCCCCCTAGTCGACTAACTTACCTCCCAGGAGAATAGTTGACTCTCTGTTTGTCCACTGTAATCAGCATTAGTCGACTTACCACCTTTAGTAGTCGACTAACAGCATGTACAGTCGACTTACCCCTAACCTATAGTCGACTAATTGGGTATCCTGGAAGTGTGTAGCTCTCTGTTTCTCTGTCAGTCGACTTGCCCTCCTAGATAGTCGACTTGCCAACTTGGTCCACTTGTTAGTCGACTAATACTTCCCTAGTCGACTTGATCCTTCCCCCTAGTCGACTAATGCTTGTCCGACTGCTGTGTTTAGCTTCCTTATGAATTGTGGACTTTACCCTCTAGTTATGTATTGGCTATAGATGGAAGAATATGATTTCGAGGAATATATATTGGTTGGATTGACTCGACTTGATAGTTCTTAGACATATATCTGTTATGTTGCCAAGTGTTGGGATCTTACGATTGACCTTGATAGAAGTGGGAACTTGTGAGGACTTGGGAATCAGAGTAGATTGATAGAGTGAGAGGGCTGAGCACAGGTTATTGATGTATGTTGGAGCAACAGTAGTTTATTGTATCAGATTACTCGATGTGGATTGATATTTGATGATCATGTAACTATGGGAATTATGAGTTGGTTGTAATGACTTTAGATTACTAGATGCTAGAGTTCTTAGATGTACCAACTGATTATATCATTTGAGTATGGATGAGTTATTGGTATTGACTTATAAGTGAATTATTCTAGATTGCAGTTATTTGAGGATGTTTCCCTTAGATATGATTTCAGTGTATGTTTACTTAGTTGATCTCGAGGATATACCATATGCTTCATGTTTAGTTATTACTTCAGTTAGCAGAGATGAGTTATTATGATGGTGATCTATTCGATGTCTGTAAGGTTGTACTTCAGAATCATCATATAGCAGTCATTACTTTATCAGTTGGTGAGATCATTTATTGACGACTTAGAGGATTGATATATCGATGACTTTGAAGATGTGTGTTGATTCCCCAATTTGCTTGGATTATTCTATTCATGACAGTAGATCATTACCCATCTTAGATATCTTGATTTACCTGAGAACCTGACTGATTATACTTAGTATCTACCTGATAACTATTTTGTCCATGTTACTTAATTGCTGGGAAAATATTATTACACGGTAACAACACCCGCATGTTTACTTGTTACATATTCCTGTTATACCGGTATCCTGTTCCTTGATATATATATTCCTGTTATACCGGTATCCTGATTACATGATGATATTGTTACAGTGACTACCACTGAGTTATCCCAGCGATTCAAGTAACATGCATATTAAATAATCTTGATAAACTAAAACATGATAACAAACAACTTACACTGGGATTGGGGAGATTGATGGAGGAGACAACGTCCGTATTTTGGGTGGACCTAGGATTTAGGTTGCGCAGCCGAAAGAGGGTTCCACTACAGGGTTCCCGTGGGGTGACTGACACCCCGTCTTGTTCCTGTTATGCATGTTATACATGTACCTGTTCCTGTTTACATGTTCCTGACTACCTTGCGGTAGGTCCTGATTCAGCGTCAGGAGTCTGGGCCGTGGTCCCGGGTATGCACGGGACCCACCTAAAGCATGGACAATGTCTCCAACCAATCAGTTTCAATAACTGAGGACCTCGATTGGCATGTGTGGTATGCGTAGTATGGGATGCGTCTATTACATGTGACAATTGGTGTTCGCTGATATAATTAATAATAAACTGTTGATGTATTGTGACTGACTGTATATACCTATATAACCTTGATAGTGATAGGATTGTTCACTTGACTAGAGATATGTGTTAGGTTGTACATTCAGATATCAGCTATTTGTTTACAGTGTGATTATTGTCCTTTATCTTCATACCTGTTGTTATACGTCAGTTCAGTTGTTTATCATGTTATTTTAGTTTCTTCTACTTGCAGTTATACTTATTATTGCTTTATGCACATTGTTTTTATGCACGAGCTTTTCCCTTTACACACACACTCACCAGGTCGTGTTCTGACGACCCTGGATTTGCACGTCCAGATATTGGACGCTTGTTCTATTGTGCAGGTGTTCGATAAGATGGTACGCTTTGCGAGGAGCTGGACACTCTTCCTTTTAATTCTGGTATTCTTACATTTTCTTATTCCTATTATTATTCTTTGATTCCAGTATATCACCCTTGGCTTCTATTCTGTTCCTTATTTCATTCCAGATCATGTGTGACCTTTATATGTATTATTGCAGTGATTATTATGCTTCAGATTTATACCTTGTTCAAGTTACTTTAGGCTTAGCGCGTATACGTGGGGTATTTTCCTTGCGTATTATGCGTCGCCGACTCGTGTCGCCTCTCCGCTCCAGCGTATTTGGGAAGCGGGGCGTGACACTCTCAGTCAGTGTCGAGTTATTGAAGAGCTTCATCTTGGTGGGAATTTCATTCAAGGAAGTATTCCTTCTTCTTTAAGCTCGTTAAGAGGCATTCGAGTACTGGATGTTTCAAAAAACAGCTTGTCGGGGAAAATCCCAGATTTCTTGCAGGACTTTCGTGGTTTATCCTATTTGAATCTCTCCTTCAATAACTTTGAAGGTGAAGTGCCAAGACTTGGAATATTTAAAAATTCAAGTGCGGTTTCAGTTATTGGAAACAATAAGCTTTGCGGAGGGAACCTAGAAATGCATCTGCCAGCTTGCACCTATCGGTCCCCGAACAAGAATCATGACTTTCGTACACTGGGAATGCTCATTGTTATTGCTTCCTCAGTTCCATTCTTGATCGTGCTCTTCTGTTTTCTCAGTGCCGTCTGCTGGATGCCAAGTTCAAGAAAAAAACCTCATGATTCAACACCAGTGAAAGAGCAATATGAAAAAATCTCTTATGCTGAACTTGTGAAAGCCACAAATGGATTCTCTACAGAAAATGTAATCGGAACCGGAAGTTTTGGAACCGTATACAAAGGAATACTCGATGAAGATAAGCGAAAGGTTGTTGCTGTGAAGGTACTAAATCTTGAAACCAAAGGAGCATCCAAGAGCTTTATAGCAGAATGTGAAGCCTTGAGAAACATTAGACATCGAAATCTCATCAAGATCCTTATGACATGTTCAAGTGTAGATTTCAGAGGTAATGACTTCAAAGCTATGATTTTTGAGTTCATGGTGAATGACAGTTTAGATGCTTGGTTGTATCCAAAAGAAAACGACCAAGTGAAGTGAAGAAAACTGAACTTCTGCTTTGGATTATCTCCACCATCAATGTGGGACACCTATTATTCACAGTGATTTAAAGCCAAGCAACATCAATGTGGGACATGACTGCTCATGTGGGTGACTTCGGGCAAGCCAGAATTTTCGAGAAAATGACCATCAGCTCTTCTCAGCACTCAACAAGCTCAGTTGGTCTCAAAGGAACTATTGGATATATTCCTCCAGGTGAAAACATCTAAATTATTCATTTTCTTAGTTATACTACTGTCCTATGCTGATACTATATTTAGCTTTTGCCATAAGATTAGAATTTAGAAGGGAAAAAGAATTATTCCTACAACCCTCTAAAAGTTGATCTTTTATGCTTGTTTTACAACTAAAGTTCTACTCAATGCATCGCTTGATTTACTTCATATATGCAAAATTGAAATGTAAAATATTCTTGATTCTTGATTTGTTTTTTAGTTGTTGATTATTCTTTATGCTATAAATGGTGGATGTTTGCATCTTGGTCCTATCCTAATCAATGCATCATATCAAGATGTTCTCTGTACTGTTTTTTTTAAACTTTTGATACATTGTCGAACTAAATTTATTTTGAGTAATATAAGTATTCTGATTTTACTTCATACTGCCTTAAAACCAACTCAGACTAATGCATCCTAGCTTGTATCTATGTATGTACGCCAACTAAAACAGAGTACGGGATGGGTAACAAAGTTTCAACTCGTGGAGATGTCTATAGCTATGGAATTCTTCTACTGGAAATGTTTACCGCGAAGAGACCCACCGATGATACTTTCTTGGGTCTCAGTCTTCGTAAGTATGTGGAGATGGCGTTTCCGGAACGAATCACAGATGTCATTGATCCTCATTTGCTCACACAGGAGGATGGTGAAAAAAGTGATCATGCTCAAAACACGAAGGGTGCAGGAGAAATTGAGTGCATGCATAGCTTCAGTGCTTGGAATTGGCCTCTCATATGCTCGAATGAACTACCAGCAGAGCGAATGGAGATGGGGGAAGTCATTAGGGAACTACACAAGGCCCGGGACGTGCTTTTGAGAAACGGAAACTTCCAGGAAACAGAAGCTGAGCAAAGCTGAGTGGTGAAGGACCATGTACAACTGTTCAGTAATGAGATGTCGATGTTGGGTTAGTTAGCAATCAAGCAGGCCAACAGTTGAGGCTTTGCAACTGAAAATGATTGAAGTTGGTTCTTTGTGTAGTTTTTGGTGCGGTTTATGTACTTAGCTTTCTTTCAAAATTCTTGCAAGGACCATGCAAGCAAATTTGGGGTGTTTTTGTTGCCAGAGTTGCTACATGACAATGTTCATCGTCAGCAAATCCTTTGTTATGTGAAAGAATGATAATGGAATTATTGTTTTTTTTTCCCTTTCTATTTTACAGTGCATCATCTATTACTATTTCCTTTATCATGACTTGTCTGCATGTTTATCAGATATTTTGTGTTTTATGAGGAGCAATGGCTGTTTCGAGGTTCACTCTCTTATGTATTCTACTCATTTATGTACTTGGTATTTTTTTTTAATTCTCTTTGTGAGGGATTATAGCCAACCGTATTGCATCAAAAATTGAAAAAAAAAAAAAAAAAAGTGTTCATAAGAGTGGCCAAATGCTGAAGGATTTAAACAAGTAGAAAATTCTAAGAATTGATTAAAAAAAAATTGTCCAAATGCTCTCAAGCACTGATGTTAGGGAAAGATAGGTTATCCCCCAGGCTCACGGCTGGTTATAGCTTTGTTAAAAGAAAAAAAATTATTATAAAATAATGTGTTCAAAAAATTTACAAATCTCAAGTTTTCTTTTTATAGTCTTTACAGAGTGTTTGGTCGAGAGAAATCATTGGGATTAAATCATTTTCTCATGAAATTATTGTTCACAATTACATGGGACATTATTTTCAAGAGGTTTTATAGTCTCAGTGGGCTGAAATTTCTCAGAAGAAAAAGTGCGTACGATTTACACTGTTCATGAGTCTCACAAGTGTTTTCAATTTATTTTTGACAACAAAACTTTACTTGAAAAAAAAACTGACTTGAAAGGGTGAACATTGTTTCCGATTTGTGGATCCATACAGCCTGTTTTTAACTCCTAATTTAAACTCTTAATTTAAGATTTAAAATAATATTTAAAAACTCTTAATATTAGACCCAGTTTTAACTCTTAATAGAATAAGGTTAGGCCCAGCCCAAAAGACTAGGGTTATTTCAAGCACTAGCCACTTCCTCGGGCCCGGAGCCTGTCTTTTCATCAGAGAACAAGTGTCGAGCACGAGCCGAGAGAGGGAGATGAAAAAGTACCAAAAGAAAAAGAAAAACAAAAGGAAAGAGAGATGGAGATGATTTCTTAGCCAAGAATTCTTCACAATAGTACTGCTCAATTTCTAAATTTTTGAGGAAAATTTTGTCACTTTTTAGTGTGTTTTGATTTCATGAGCTCTGTGTTGCACTTCAATTTGGGCCGGCGAACTGTTTGTGATAATGCCGCGTTTAGCAGCAAACGGCGCTTTCAGGTTTTTTTTTTTTTTTTTCTTTCTCCCCTTCTCTTTAAACTTTCTATATGTGATTTGTTGCCCTCTCTATCTTCTTCATCTTCTTAGATCCTAAAATAGTTTGCATTCATCCCCCCATCCCCCAAGCGACCGAATCTGATAATCCGCCGGGGGAGAAGGGGGACGCCGGAGCTATTCTAGCTCCGACTCTTTCCCTCCCCTCCCCCCACTCCACCGTCTTCCTGACACATCCAAATTCGCAGTATTGACCGGATCCGGCAAAGGGTGTCCGGAGTTGATCCAGTTCCCTAGATCCGGCCAAGGGCTGGCCGGATCTAGGTAGGGGGTGGCTGGATCGAGCAGTATTGGTACAGTTTCCCTAGGTCTGGCCGGATCTAGGTGAGGGTTGCCCAGCGGCGGAGCCAGGATTTCAAAGATGGGGGATCACAAAAGACTCCGTGGACGCTGACTAGTCCGACTTAAAGCGCGAGGTCGAAGACCTAATCGAGGGCAACCTCCCCATAGCGTGCCGCCCGCCACCGCACGATTTTTCGCATTAAAAAAACTAATAAAGAATGCTAATTTTCCTACCGCCCGCCACCCCACCACGGATTCCAAATTTTTCATTAAAAAACTAAGAACAAAACCAAAATTAATTACTAACTTTTATCACATTGATGATTTCTGATCAGATTAAACTAATAAAGAACGCTAAATAACCAATCATTTCATCACATCAAACATGATGCTGATCAATTAAGCCTAAATTATTAACCTTTTAACACATCAAACATGATCTTGATCAGATTAAAATGAACAATACTAAGTAACTAATAGAAAATTAAAACAAGAGAAAATTTTGAGTCCGCATGCCTTGTAAGGCGTTGTGGTAAGCGTCGACAATAATCCCAACAAATCTAGGTCTCAGGCTCTCTCTACCAACTGAAGACGAAGAAGGAGAAGAAGCATCACCAAATTTCACAGAAACTGGAAAGAGCTCGTCCTTGTCGCTTCCAGCCCCAGACACCCATGCGTCCCCCTTCCCCATGAGAACAGGCTTCCAACTCCTACAATAAGTCATTCAAAATTAAACCTAAAAAAATCATCAATCAAGAATCAAAATTTCTTACCAGTGAGAGACTAGAGTATGAGCTTCACCAACGGTGGACTTTATTCGACAATCTCATTTTTTTTTGTTGAGAACTAAAACTCGATCAAACTGAAAAAGAAAAAAAGAAAAGGCGATGGTAGTGTGCTCACTCACTCACAGTGTCCTCGTCGGGCCTCAAGCTCCGCCGGGGGAGGGGTTGTTTTATTTTTCAAAATTATGCAAGTGGCCTGGGTAGAATTTGCGGGCTTAGACGAATTTATTTGTTTTTTTAAAAAAAATCAATGTGACCTGACGGCCCGCGGGCCCAGCTCAAGAGAGGCCCAACCCAATGGGAGGGAGCACAAATTATATATGCAAAAGCATATTTGAGGTGGGGTCGGGTGGTCACGACTCCCCTGGACCCCCTTCCATTCGCCCCTTGGGTTACCGGATCTGACTGGCATTGACCGGATTCGGTCCAATTTCTCTAGATCTGGTCAAGAGTTGGCCGAATCTAGGCGGAGAGGCTGGATCGAGGATGTTGGTCCAGTTTCCCTAGATCCGGCCAAGGGTTTGCCGGATCTAGGCGGGGTAGCCGGATTTGTGCCGGGGTACCAGATCTGGGAGAGGGTGAGAAGGGGTGGGAGGCCAAGCGGTGGTGTCACCGGCCGAGAGGTTGGATCTTTGGGGACACAACAGCTTCTGCTCCGCACCTTGAGCAGACTATTGTAAGGGCTTTATGTGGTTTTGATTTTAAGGGCTTCAGCATTTCTAAAGCTTCTTCTCCGTTTAAGTATTTTCAGTTTCTCCACGGTTAAGGTCGATGGGTCTCAACATCGGGGGCTGAGGTTTGGTCTAGGAGACCTTCGGTGACTTCAGACTTTTTGGCGGAGAGGGTGGAGGTGTCAGCGAGCTGGGGAATGTGCTCAATGAGCTCCGCCCATATGTGGCCACGGGCAAGGTCGACGGACTCCTCGTCGCGAGCAGCGCCAAGGGTGATGAGGACAGATCTGATATGATTGAACTCAGCGCTGGCAGACTTCATTGCGGAGAGGACGGACTGGTCGGCAAGGGGGACATGTGCCGCAATAGTGTCGGCGATGCGGGTGGAGCTCTAGTGCTTCAGTGTATTTTTATCTTTATCTTTATATCTTTTTTCTCTTTTCCCTTTAGGATCAACTATGTATGGTGTTCTTTGCATCATTGCACTATTCTTTCTTGGAGTTGTTTCATTAAGTTCTCATTAATGAAACACCGGGGGCGTTTGCCTTACGGTTTTATCTCAAAAAAGAAGTTTGCATTCACATTCGCTTAAACTGATCGCCAAGCACTTGTTTCCATCAAGTCTATGATATCTAGTGATTTGACGAGATCGTTGGCCTTGTGGAATGACTCCATCCATCTTTGCCGCTGGCCAGGTGTCACTTGTGTTGGACACCGGCATCCTCAAAAGGTCATATCATTGAGCTTGAGCTCCCTTGATATGGATGGTTGAACCTCACATTTCTTAGGAAGATTGATGTCTCTGAAAACCAACTTCATGGATCCATCCCACATGAGAGAAGGCGCCTTTTCCGTCTGCAGCATCTGAACTTAAGCGTGGATTCTCTTAAAGGCGGTATTCCTACTTTGCTATTTCATTGCTCGCAATTGGAAGTAATCAGCCTAAAAAGTAACTTATTCCGTGGTTAAATTCCACCAGCTTTTGGCAACTGCTTTTTCCATCAAATTCTATCTTTGAAGAACAAGAGTCTTACTGGACATGTACCACCATCATTGACAAGCATCTCCTCTCTTTCTTATCCATCCATGTCCAACAACAAACTCAATGGTGGCATTCCACCGACCACTGGAAACCTTACTTCTTTAACTGTATAATAATGAACACAGCGGCGGTATCCCACCTTCACTAGGAAACCTTGCTCCTTTAACTGTACTTCACCTGTATCGTAACAGTCTAAGTGGCAGCATCCCCCCTCATTAGGAGAACTTTCCAAACTACAAGAACTTATCTTGTCCAATAACAGTTTAGTTGGCAGCATCCCGCCTTCATTAGGAAATCTCTCCTCTTGTTATGCTACAACTGTCCTTTAACTGTCTCAATGGTGGCATCCCACCCACATGGCAAACCAACTTTTTTCATACTGTTCTTTACCTGGGCATAAACAAACTTACTGGTTGCCTCACAGTGTCCTTGTCCAATGCATCTCGTCTTGAAAATATTGATCTTTCTAGAAATAGGTTTAGCGGCACAACCCCGCCAAGCCTTGGAAGCTTACACTTTACAGTATGCTGCAAAAACTACATCTATATAGGAACCACTTAGAAGCTACAGAACTCAATGGATGGAGTTTCCTAACCACTTTGGCTAATTGTTGTTGTTAAGAGTTATTGCAGCTAGATGTCAATACCCTTAGTTGGCATACTACCAAATTCTATTGCAAACCTTTCCATGAAGCTCCAAGCTCTCACTCTAGGCGAAAACCATATTTCAGGAAAAATATCTCTAGAAATTGGAAATCTTGTAAGCTTGACTGTATTTGACATAGGTCCAAATTTGATCACTGGCTCTATTACAGCCTCTATTGGGTTTCTTAAGAAGTTGCATCTATTGGATTTGGACAGTAACATGCTATGTGGATAGATCCCATCCACCATCATCAACCTTACTTGATTTATCTTTTACTAGATTCTAATGAACTGAGTGGAAGGATACCACCAAGTCTTGGAAATTGCCAAAATTTAGTTGTTTTAAACCTAGAACTTAACAAACTTAGCGGTGTCATCCTGAAAGAAGTTTTGACCATATCAATACTCTCCAGAGGCCTATATTTGGGATCCAATGTGCAAGGTTCTAAATATCGGATATCGGGATCGTATCGGATGGGGTTTTTCATATCGGATATCAGATATCGGGGGAGATATCGGGGATACGCGTGCATATCGGGCGTTCACATTAGATACTATATATAATGAAATACTGATAACTAAAAGTTGATTCAGTGTCATAGATATTATTTACCTAATAAAATGATGAGATATGTAAGCAAAGACAGTAAAAAATAATGTACATTTACACGCAGTGGTACAATAAATAAGTTATTTTATATCGGGTGATTTATCGACCGATATCGGCAATTTATCGGTCGATATTTCAAATATCGGCCATTTTTTGCTGCAAATGAATTTCTCCATATCGTATCGGTAACAGGCAAAAAAGGAGATATTGGATGATATCTCGGCCGACTCGGCCGATATTTAAAACAAGGCCAATGCGTTAACATGATTGATACCAGTGGAAGTAGGAAACTTGAGAAACTTGGGAATTATTGATGTCAGTATGAACAAATTGTTAGGAGAAATCCCTAGCACTCTCAAGTGCTGGAAGAGCTTTATCTTGGTGGAAATTTCTTCAAGGAAGTGTTCCTTCCTTCTTTAGGCTCATTAAGAGGCATTCGGGTGATTGGTGTTTCAAAAAAACAACTTGTCAGGGAAAATACCAGATTTCTTGCAAGACTCCATGTTTATACTATTTGAACCTTCTCCTTCAATAACTTTGAAGGTGAAGTGCCAAGGCTTGGGATCTTTGAAAATGCAAGTGTAGTTTCAGTTGTTGGAAACAACAAGCTTTGTGGAGGGAACGCAGATATGCATTTGCCAGCTTGCCCCTCACAGTCCCCCAAAAGAAGCATGACTTTCATACATTTCGAGTAATCATTGGGATTGCTTTTTCATTTAAATTCTTGATCTTGCTCTTGCTCTTCTGTTTTCTCAATGGCCGAGGCTGGATGAGAAGTTCTAGAAGAAAACCTCAGGGCTCAACACCCATAAAGGAGCAACATGAGAGTCTCTTTTACGCTGAACTAGTGAAAGCCACAACTGGATTCTCTAGAGACAATATAATTGGGACTGGAAGTTTTGGAATAATATATAATGAAGTCCATAATGAAGATACTAGGAGGTTGTTGCTGTTAAGGTACTGAACTTTGAAACCCAAGGAGCATCCAAAAGCTTTATGGCAGAATGTGAAGCCTTGAGAAACATCCGACACCGGAATCTCGTCAAGATCCTTACAACATGTTCAAGCGTAGATTTCAAAGGTAAATGACTTCAAAGATGTGATTTTTGAGTTAATGGACAATGGCAGTTTGGATGCTTGTTTGTATCCGAAAGAGAACCACCAATTTCAGCCAAAAATATTGAGCCTTTGGCAAAGATTGAACATAGCCATTGATGTGTCTTCTACTTTGGATTATCTTCTTCACCATCAGTGTGGGACACCTATTATTCACTATGATTTGAAGCGAAGCAATATTCTTCTTAATGGAGACATGACTGCATATGTGGGTGATTTTGGGCTTGCTAGGTTTCTCAAGTGTAGTTTCAGTTATTGGAAACTATAAGCTTTGTGGTGGGAATCCAGAAATGCACCTGCCAGCTTGCTGCTCTCACTCCCCGAACAAGAAGCACACTTGTAAACTGGTACTGTTCATTGGTATTGCTTCTTCATTTCTATTCTTGTTCATGCTCTTCTGTTTTCTTGGTCCAGAGGGTGGGTAAATAGTTCAAGAAGAAAACCTCATGACTCAACACCCATAAGAGAGCAATATGAGAAAGTCTCTTCTGCTGAACTAGTGAAAGCCACAAATGGATTCTGCAGGGAAAATATAATTGGGAAAGTTTTGGGACAGTATACAAAGGAATACTTGATGAAGTAGAGGAAGGTTGTTGCTGTGAAGGTACTAAATCTTCAAACCCAAGGAGCATCCAAGAGCTTTACGGCAGAATGTGAAGCATTGAGAAACATCTGACATTGAAATCTAGTTAAGATCCTTACAACTAGTTGCAGTGTAGATTTCAGAGGCAACGAATTCAAAGCTGTGATTTTTGAATTTATAAACAATGGTAGTTTAAATGAGTGGCAGGCGAGGCCGCGAGGAAGGCTTGCCGGTGAAGACGCCTTTGCTCTTGTCGACCCATCCGATGCTATGCAGGTGGAGCGTGGAGATGGAGCGGGTGTGAGAATAGTGAAGGGCGAGGGTTCGAGCATAACATGCTAAGCTTATTAGCTTTCCCCCCTCTTCTTCTTCCCTCTCTGCGTTCAAGTGCTCTGAGAGAAAAAATGGAGGGGTTAACAGTAAGACAGTCAGGACTCAGGGAGAGGCTTTGCTAGGACTTCTGGTTTCTACTTGTTAGGCTGGGCCACCCAGTTACTTTAGATAAAAGCTCGTAATATAATTAACTGTCTACTTATAATATAGATTCTAGAGCCTAAGTTTTATTGTATATGTGATGCGAAATGTGTATGCACGTGTATGAAAATCAGCAATAAAACACTCAATCACGCTTTACCAACATGAAACGCTCGTTGGTAGGAAAAGATTAAAGCTAATAATGCAGATATGTGTTAACCAAAATAACATGCGCGGACTATTCCAATTTCAATCGAGAATCAACTAAAGATATTATATTATGCGGCAAAAGATTCTACGTTCAATATTTAATCTAATGAATTATAAGCAAGCAAATACGCACAATCCCACGTTTGTGGACAATAGTTAAATTGGCAAAATATTAGAGATTGAATATCAGACTTGAAATAATCGATCTGAATTAGAAACGTACTTACTGAGGATCATGTTGATCTCAACATCATGTGATGATTGTAAATGTGTAATACTCTTTTTCACAAACTCAACGCTTTAAACTGTGCGTGATTTGGACTCTGAATGAGAGAGATACGGCTTGAAAACGAACGTTGAACACTTGACAGGTTTGTTTTTACTGTAACGAGTACTGTAAGGGGGTTTTCTTCGAGAGATTTTGAATAGTGTTTTTTTAAAATTTTTCTGTAATTTTCTGAGAGATTTTTATAGAGAATTAGAAGAGGGATTTTTCTAAAGGAAAGAAGATAATTTTTTTTAGGAAAAGAGAGGTAGGAAAGGGGATAGGCTAGTTAGGGATTCACACCACTAATCTAGGGTTTCTCTAAGGGCTTCACACAGATCGAGATTTGGGAGACATCACAACTCACACAAATTTAATTTTTTTTTGGTAATATTCATTGTATAAAATTGTTTGATACAAGGCCTTATATAGGTTTTTTATAAAATTTGAGTACAACTCAAACTCCTAATCAAAATAGAATTATAATTCTAAAATAAAAAACTAAACTCCTAATAAAATAGAATTACAATTCCAAAACAAAGAAACAAACTCCTAATAAAAATTTAACTCTAAGTAAAGAAACTCAAAATAAACCGAAATTATATAGGGTTCAATTACAATTAGAAAACTGGAACTAAGGCATCTTCTTCACCGATGATACACGTGTAATACACGTGGATTGATGTCCGCATCAATGTCTTTTTCTTTTTTCTTTTCTTAAAACAAAATTCTTACACACCTGCAACCTATACACTAAACCATTAGACCTTGAATAGTAGTTATTTTTTGTGAATAATTTTATTTTTTTACAAATATTGGGGATATGATCCATTTTTTGGTAAATAATCTAGATTTTATTAATATATTAAGACAAAGTTTACAATATTTAGATTCTCCACATTCATGATTATTTATTTTCTGATTAGGCAAATAATCATGATGAAAAGATTCCGAAAAGGTTTATATGTACATCTGTACTTGTAATTTAACTTCACATCTGAATATAGTAAAATTAAGGGCTCATTGAGTATATTTAGGATTCTATAGTACTGAGATACTTTATATATTTGGATTTTAGATTGTATTTGATGAATATCTTATTGTTCTCAAAGCTGCCCAAGTTACATTTCAGATAATTTTTGTCTTAGTTCATTAGCTAAATTTTGTACATGTGGTTAGATTCTAAACTATGATTTGTTTTTTCACTAATAAAATCGTGCAGCTGGTGAAGTGCAATATAGAACTATATAATGGAACATACTTGCCAGATTGCTTGCCAAATAACGATCCATGTTGTGTTCAAAAGTATTTGATGGTTGTTTACATATGGTTATGATGTCCCTAGCAAGTTTAAAATTTTTATTATTTATATTATAAGTTACTTTCAAGTATTGTTTGTTTTTCCTGGTTAGAGTAAATTTAAATAGTCTCTTATTCATTAACAAAAAATACTGTCAAAATTTTTATTTTTTCAGCATTGGAACCATTAATTTGCTCAACAGTAATTATGAAGATCTTTTCAAATCTGGTACTTTTAGACACTAAGTATATAAGAACTTAATTTTTTCCCAAACTGTTGGTTGCTTACTTTGTCGTTATCCATAATTTTTTTTACCTTTATCTCGTTTCTTCGCTTTTTAGTTATTATCCATCAATTTTTTACATTTCTCTTCTTTCTTCTATTTGTCATAATCACTCGGCTGATTTAGAGTTCCTAACCAATATGCTGCCTGTTCGACTGCCCAATAATTTTAGAGATTCTCTCTTTAAGTCTTGGCCCTCAACCATTTTTTTGAATCTATGGTTCTCTCGAGGGTCAAGGCTTTAATAGGAGAATCTCAAAATTGATTTGGGCAATCAAATAGGCAACATATTGGTTAGTAACTCTATTAAAAATAGAAGAAAAAAGAGAAAGATAAAAAATTAATAGACAATAACTAAAAAGAGAAGAAATGAATAAAGATATTTTTTTATTGATGATGATAAAGTAAGAAATCAATAGTTTGTGAAATTATTAGGAGATCTTATATACCTGGTGTCTGAAGGTAACTGGTTTGAAAAGATGTTAAAAGTTATTGTTGAACAAATTAATGGCTTCGATATTGAAAAAATGAAAAATGTGACAACATTTTTTGTCAATTAATGGGAGATTTTATCTAAGTTTGTTTTAAGTGGGAAGAGGATACAATGCTTGAAAGTAACTTATGATATAAATGATAAAATTTTAGAGCTTGCTTGGGACATTATATTCATATGCAAATAATCATAAAATACTTTTGGATACACCATGGTTCGTATTTGATAAGCAGTCTGACAATCATGTTTCATCATATAGTTCTGGCTTGCACTTAAACAGCTGTGTGATTTCATTAGTGAAGAGCAAATCATAGTTTATAATGTAATTCCATGTGCAATGTTTAGCTAATAAACCAAAGTAAGAAAAAATTATTTAGAAGGTAACTCGAGCATGTTTGATAACAAAAAGAATTCATCTAAATACAATATAAAATTTGTATGTGCAGAATATCTCAATACTTTAGAATTCTAAATATGCTAATTGACTCTCTGATTTTACTATATTTAGATATGAAGTTGAATTACAAGCACAAACGTACATATAGACCTCTTTGGAGTCAGGGAAGTCTTTTGGCCATGTCCCTGTTCTGGTTGCATCCTAAAGCAAGCAAACAATTCACACCAAGAAATTGAACCTTTTGGAAAGATTGAATATAGCCATCGATGTGGCTTCTGCTTTGATTAGCTCCACAATCAAGGTGAGACACCCATTATTCATTGTGATTTGAAGCCAAGCAACATTCTTCTCGAAGAAGACATGACCGCTCATGTTGGTGACCTCGGGCTAGCCAGATTTCTCAAGAAAGTTGGCAGAGAGTCTTCTTAGTTTTCAGGAAGCTCTGTTCGTATAAAAGGATCTTTGGATTTATTGCTCCAGGTGCGAACTGCTTATCATTCATTATTTTAGTTATACTACCTCATTGTGTTGAACTTTACCAGAAGTTTAGAATTTTAAAAATGCAAAGAAATGTGAAATATGCTTGTTTATGATTTCCTTCATATATGAAAGCTAGAAATGTACAACATGCATGTTTTATGCTTTTTTTTCCCAGTATTACTAGTATACCCGGCACACACTATACATGTTAAAAAAAGATAAAAAGAGAGATTGATAATGAAATATAAACTTTTGTGCTAATTAATATTACCAAATAAACATAGTTTTTTAGTATAAATATTGTATTTTTCTTTGTAAAAAAGTTGCGATTTATCTATAACATATCGCGGTGAGGCAGTTGATGTTAAGTTAATGCTTACGGAAATTTAGCATGAATAGTATATATAAAAGAGATAAAAAAAGTTAAAATTAGTATAAAAATTGAAAATTACCACGTGCTAATCCAAAAGGAAATCATATATAGGAAATATAATTGATAAAATTGTAAGTCTGAACTGATTCTTATTCAAAATTTTCAATGTTATATTATGACTGCCAATAACTTTTTGTACGTTTGTTTTAGGAAATTAGCATTTTGTATGTTAAATTTGCATATTTTTTTAGTTAGAGGTAGAATTTACTAATTAATATTTACTTATCTTTGATAATATTATAATTAATACACTAATACTTTTAATGATTGTAAAAAAAATAATAACCAAATTGATGGATAAACATGGATTTTTTACTTCAAACTTATAAACATAAAAAGTTTGATATTAATTTTCTTTTGTTAGCTACGGGCTTGTCTATAATTCTTTTTATTTGTAATGACTAATGAGAAATGTAGCCTTTTCAATTATTTTTTATTTGCTATATAATTATTTTGAATGCTTTAGATTTATCTATCTATTATATAATAGTTTAAACTTTAATTAATGAGTAGGTGATGTAAATAAAAAATTAAAGATAGAGATAGGTATTTGGATAGAGATGAGAGAATTAAATAGAGAGAGGGTCGGGAAAGAGGGAGATTACAGTCATGAAGCTGATGTCATTGGATAGGGACGTCAGAAAAGGTCGCAGAAAAAAGAAACTACCGAGTTTATTGAGATTTGAAGAGAATAAATCATGAAACTATATTTTTCCAGTTAAGAAAATGCAAAATTACTAATATAACTATATCTACTTAGATAGTAGCGAATTTTCAAATTAAAAAGTTCATTTTCCACGAAAGGTAAAATTTGAGAGATGGAATCTTTTTAGAATATTTCAAATGGTGCTTTTCATAGTACTATAGATATTGATTTTCTTTGCGCGAACAGATGGATGTATGCATATGACTGCTATCATATGACTGTTATCTCAAACAATCTATCACAGCTACCTGTTTATGTTTTATGCTTCACTGGAGATGTTCTATAAATATTTTTACTTTATATATATATTGTCTTATGAATTTATTTGGAGAAATAATTAATTTATACTACCTTTTAGAAATATCTTATACTAACTCACATCTATATTTTTCATCTAAAATAGTGTACGGGTTGGTGAACAAAGTTTGTTGAGATGTGTATAGCTTTGGGATACTTCTGTGGGAAATGTTTACTGCAACGAGACTAACTTCTGACACGTTCAAAGGTGTTAGTCTTCCTAAGTTTGTGGAGATGGTGTTTCCTGAACGAATCAGGGATGTCATTGATGTTCATTTGCTCTTGCAAGAAGATGGTGAAGCGATTGCTGATGCTCGAAACATGATTGGTGCAAGGAGCTATAGAGTGCATATCTTCGGTGCTTAGAATTGGCCTCTTATGCTCAAATGAACTGGCGGCAGAGCGAATGGATATGGGGGACGTCATTATGGAACTACATAACATCAGGGATGTATTAAAAAAAAGGAACTCTGGGAGCGAAAAGCAAAGCTCCACTCAGTGGTGAAGTTCTCTCAACAACTGTTCAGTTATAAGCCATTGATGTTGTTGGTAAGCAATCAAGCGGATTAACAACTGCGGAAAATATTACAAGTTGGTCTTTTATGTAGTTCTCTTAGATATTGTAAAAATTGTTGAATTCTCACAAGATGCCAAGCTAACATTGCATCCCAACAAGCAGCAAAATATGTGGCACTGGATGCAGCCACTTGAACATTGCATGCATTTGCAAACTGTTTGAGATAATGATGCAATGAGTAGTAACAACACGCCTGAGTATGTTTCCTTCCTTCTATAGTTTGAGACAATGCTTAATGCCTTTGATCATTTGCATTAGATATCTTTCGAGCTTGATGCGGGAAAGTTTTTACTCCCAGGCTTTAGTATATACCTATTTTCTTATATTTATTTAGTAATTTCTTATATACCTAATTTTTACTCCCAGGCTTTAGTGCTGTTTCAGTTATTGGAAACAGTAAGCTTTGTGGAGGGAACTTGTATATGCGCCTGCGTGCTTGCCCTCTCAATCCCAAGTAAGATGCATGGCTCTCATACACTGTCACTGAGCATCGGGGTAGCCAGTTCATTTCAATTTTTGATCATGCTCCTGTTTTATCATCAGCGGTGCTGGATAAAAAAGAAGAAAACCTCGTGACTCCACACCTGTAAAAGAGTAACACGAGAAAGTCTCTTATGCTGAACAAGTGAAAGCAACAAATGGGTTCTTTACATAAAATATAATTGGGATTGGAAGTTTCGGCACAGTATACAGCGGGATACTTGATGAGGACAGCGGGAAGGTTGTTGCTGTAAAGGTCCTAAACCTGCAAGCACGAGGAGCATCCAACAGTTTCATTGCAGAATGGGAAGCTATGAGAAATATCCAACAACAAAATCTTGTCAAGATCCTCACAACATGTGAGTGTAGATTTCAGACGCAATGACTTCAAAGCTGTTGTTTTTGAGTTCATGGCTTATGGCAGTTTAGATGATTGGTTGCATCAAAAGAGAATGAGCAATTCAAACAAACAAGTTGAACTTTATACAAAGATTGAACATTGCCGTTGATGTTGCCTCAGCATTGGACTATAACCACCATTATGTTCAGACACCTATTGGTCATTGTGATTTGAGACCATGCAACATTCTTCTTGATGAATATCTGACTGCCCATGTGGGTGACTTTCTCCGGCAAAGTGTCACCATGTCTTCTCAGACATCAACAAGCTCTGCTGGTGTGAAGTTCTAATACTTCACTTTCTTTTTTGTACAACTTGTTTCGATATTTGAAGTTTTCGAAGGGAAAGGACACTATGCCTAGAACTCTCTTAAACATGAGTTTCATACTAGTGTTGCTTTCTGTATAATTTCGTTCTACTCCATGAATTGCTTGATTTTCTTCGTGGATAACTAAATTGGTATGCAAAAACATGCGTGCTTACAATTTGTTCTTTCATTATATATTGATTATCCTTTCTGCTCTGCTAAAGATGGATGTTTGCATATCGGTGCTATTGTACCAATCTAGCATATCTCCATGTTTAGGTTTTGAAATTCACTAGAGATTTCTCTTAACTTTTACTATTTATATGTTGTCAAATTAATTTAATCATAGAAGTATAACCATTTGGTTTTATTCATAATACCTTTAAAAATATCTTGGACTAATGCACCCTAACCTGCATCTATACAATTACAATTTCATCCTTTTTGCTGGTGTCCTATATTTTTCATCTAAATCAGAGTATGGAATGGCGAACAAAGTTTCCACTCATGGAGATGTGTGTAGCTACAGAATTACTTGTACTTGAAATGTTTACTGCAAAGAGACCTACTGATGATACTTTCATGGGAGGTCTTAATCTTTGCAGGTTTGTGGAGAAGGCCTTTCCTGCACAGATCGCGGATGTCATTGATCCTTATTTGCTCTTACCGGAAGATGGTGAAGAAAGTGATGATACTCGAGACATGATTAGCAGCACCAGAGAGACTGTATAACTCAATGCTTAGAATTGGCATCTCATGCTCATCAAATAACTAACAGCTGAGTGAATGGAGATGGGGGACTTCGGGAACTACAAAATGTTTTGGATGAGTTGTTAAGAAATGAAATCCAGGGAGAGAGAATGAAAATTGACTAAGCGGTGAATGGTCCTTGTACAAATGCGTAGTAATAAGCCATTGATGTCAGGACACGGTCCTGCTGTATGCGATGTCTTCCCTGTTCATCTACTGATTGACGATGATAATTGTATTTTTTTTTTTTTGCCCCCTTCCGTTCATGATCTTGGCCAATTTTTTTCACCAATTTCATCATATGTACGCTATGTTCCTGCATTGAGACCATGATTTCAATACACCGTCCCTATTGTAACATAGCTGGCTACTTTTGCTAGCGCTTGAACTGTATAAGAAAACCAAATCCTGATTCATTTGAAAGGTTGCTATGTACTCCTTAGATGGACTAGTTCTTGGTGCTGATGAGGATATTAGTGGATTTAGTCTGGCCTTGTACATGCAGCAGTGAAACAGTTCTTTTAATAAATGGTCCTATGTTACATATTGCTTGGTTTTTAAGTTCGGTTTTATCCTGTATTGAAATGTCATATAAGTTTGTATTCAGGCCATTTCTTGTATTATAAACTAATGCGCTGTCAAAGTTCTACGTGGCGTTTCTTCCCTGGCGGCTTGCATCTTCTTTGAGGGTTCATCCTTCACAATCCACTGATGGTGATGTTCCATTTCCTTAAATTGATATACTTGACTTTGATGTGGTGCTCTTTGTTTGTTAATACCACACTTGCTGCTGTGTCGACCGTTTGATCTCAATTCGACCATGGATGGTATTAGATGGATGGATGTGGTGGTTTTGATCTGAAATTGATCCTTTTGTTCTTTTGTATTATCAGGTTGAAGATTCCTGCTGGTTTCTTCAAAGGTCAGGTATTAAGCACATGTTCAAACATATGGACCTTATCTTGTTATTACTGTAAGCAACTTCGAGAAGAAAGAAAGATAGGAAGAAGTAACACA
>JAVJIF010012055.1:0-72228 GCA_038442645.1 Agave tequilana | reverse complement strand
AGGAACTGATTCGGGATTTTTAACTTAAAACTATACAGTATTTCTTCAAACGGATTTCACTATGAGTCTTCATATAATATTATTGATTTTTGGTGAAAATGCGAGTCTTCCGAGATACTTGAATTTCGGACGATTTCGGTATTTTCCGAAATGTTTTCCCGCATACTCGACTTTAACTCGAGAATTTGTGTTTCTGATATTTTCATTTTTGGAGACCAAGAAATATCTTCTCATTTCATTTCTTTTTCTTGTTTCCTTTCTCTATTTTCCTTTCCTTCATCTCTAAGCCAAAGGATTTTCCAATTTCCAAAAATTCCAACATTCAAATTTTACAACAAAATATCTCAAATTCCACACTCTTCCTCATTAATGCCCTCTTTCTCTCTCTCTCTCCATGGCCGGCCACCATTGGCCAAGGGAGACACCTCACCCCTTTTTTACACAAAAACCCCTCTCAATTCTTTATTGCATTCCCTTTACAAAAATCAAATCCTAATAAGTTTTTCCTTTACAATTCTTTTTTTCTTCACTTCACCAAAGAAAATAGCCTTCAACCTTTCTCCTCCATCTCAAACCCTAATTCCAAAGAACACTCAAGGCCTTCATCTTCTTCTCAAGCTACCAAAACCCTTGGATTTGGATCGCATCTCTCTTCGTCGGAAGTATCGCCAAAGACCTAGTTGGTGATATCGTCGACCACAATCTTTCGGAACTCGTAAAAGTTTCACACCAACCGATCGAAGTGGTATAATTACTCACAAGACTTGCAATCTTCCTTGTATACTTGTGTGGACAAATCATGTCCCCTTAAGTCATCAAAATCATATTTTAGCTATCAAAAATAACCACCACAAAAATCTGATTTTGACCTAACAGCAGCATTTTTCAGAACTTCGGTCGACCGGCCCAAGGGGGGCAGTCGACCGATGTGCACAAACGGTGCACAGTTGAGTAGGGCGGTCGACCGGTTCACCAACCAGTCGACCGGTAGAAAACCTGGAGCTCACGGCCCTGTATCGGTCGACCGGCAGTCGACCGACAGGCGACCGGTAGTATATCTCCGGTCGACCGGCAGTCGACCGAAGTCGACCGCCAAACTGGAGCTCACGCATTTTGTCCGGTCGACCGGCGTCGACCGGCAGTCGACCGTTAACCTGTTTTTGGGCAAAAATTGTTGTTCTCTTTATGAATTGGATTTTTACCCTTGCTTCACATATGATATACTATTTCTTGTTCATGCTCTATGATTTGTACACATGACATGTACTTGATGGACCTCATGACTTGTTACTTCTTGACTCGTTATCATATATTATCATTTTAGGACTTTTAATATGAAATATCTCCATCTCTTCATGTTATCACTTAAACACCAAGCATGATACACTCGACTATTTTATAAAATGGACCAACTTACACATGGGACGGGGGAAATATGCGGAATCGGTATGTGTTCCGTGTTTACAGTGGTATTAGGTTAATTGTACAATTATATTCCGGTCTGACCTGAGGGCCTCCAGGGGACCGAGGGGAGTGCTTGCTCCCTATTCCTGAATAAGTCATGACTAAGGGCATACATAAGACCCTCCTGTTAGGCCTTGCGGCTGGTTCCGTCATCAGCAACGGAACACCCCTGGACCGTGGTCCCGGCATGTACGGGACCCACTGTAAACATAGTTCGTCGATACAACCGCTGTTTTCCAATAACAAACTTGCTTTACTAGGATATGGATCTATGTGTTCTGGGACGCTGCGGTCACATAGCTAGATATCACAGTAAGACAAGTAATAATAATTATAGACTTAATTGTACATTCATGCATTATGGCTTTACCTATTATGTTTTCATCACTTGTTAGTCGATGCTATTTATTACTGTTCCATCTTCTTTATCCTGTCCCTTAGCCACTTGGCTACAGTTTGTTTACTATTATATGTCTTGATTCCTTGGATTTGCATATTCAGATTCTGAGGCTTGGAACGAAGTGGAGCCATCCACAGAGGACCAGGCTTATTTCAGTGAGCAGGCTGACCAACTCTAGTTCCTCGTGCAGACTCTCCTTTTGGCTCACGAATCTTCATCCATTACGTGAGCATCTTGTGTACATGTTGTATATTGTCTTTTTGGACTTGGATATGATAAATAACACTTGTAAAGTGTATTACTTTATCATAGTTTGTATAACTTTGTACTTGTATCTTGTAAGTGGCATATGAATACACCACGCTTTGTGTTGTACTCCGATCCTTATTGTACTTTTATGCTTAGCGTATATACGTGGGGCTTCTTCTGACCTACATATATACGTCGCAGTGACGTCCCCGTATCCGTGGAAATCGGGGCGTTACAGGTTGGTATCAGAGCTTAGGCTCTCACACCTAAAAGTACAATCAAGTGGCAAAATTCTAGTAATTTGCGAATGCCAACTACAATGTACAGAGTTATCAAGTCCTTCTTGATTCCGTCCTTGATTCATTTCCTTGTGTTCTAAACTCTTCCATCCATTTGTTTCCAATTCCAGTTATCCTATTCCAATTCGGTATGGAGAGACGATCGGGTCGTAACAATATCGGGCAAGTACCGAATGGACCTGTAGGAGGAGAGAATGCCGATGTCCTGAGAGTTATTCAGGCCATGATGGAGAACCAGCAGCAGCAGACTGAACTCCTCAGGCAGGAGTTAGCAGCCCCGAAGGAGCAGAGACCGGAAACATTTCAGATTTCTGACGGCTGCAACCAGCAATTTTCACAGGAGGAGAGAAGCCATTGGATGCTGAGCAATGGCTGACGGACACCACTGATTTGCTGAATGCAGCCCGTGTCCGAAGGAGAACCAAGTAGAGGTTGCTAAGATTCAGCTGAAAGACATAGCTCGAACTTGGTGGTTAGCCGAGGAGGCCCGCTTGGAGAAGCCTGTCACTTGGGACACGTTCTCCAAGAGTTTCTACAGCCGATTCTTCCCTGCTACGGCGCAGAAAGATATGGAGGAGCAATTCATCAGACTCCAGCAGTGGAACAAGTCCGTGGATGAGTATGCCGCGGAATTCCTTAGACTCAGCCGCTTTGCTCCGTACATGGTGACGGATGAGGAGAAGCGAGCAAGCAGGTTCAGCAGGGCTACAGATGGACATTCAGATGTTCCTAATGCCCCATCATCTGAAGACCTATGCAGAAATTCTCACCATCGCTCGAGAGGTGGAGCGGGGTTGAGAAGAAGCAAGGAGACCAGATGAGGAATCAGGCCCATGAAGAGGCCGTTTGTCCCAATGGAAGAGGAGGACCATACAGAGCAGCAAAGGTTCTGGCAAGACCACCATTCAGACCAGCTCCTTATCAGATGGCTCAATCAGGTCCTATCTGCAATTATTGTCAGAAACCAGGTCACACTCAGCAGAACTGCCGTAGAGCAAATGGGTTGTGCTTGGTGTGTGGTTCCCGAGATCATTCTGTCGAGGCTTGTCCAACAGGAGGATGGGGATTGCCAATCAGACTATGCCAGCACTTCCAGGACCCAGTGGACAGAGAGTGCTGCCAGGGCCACTTGGGCAGAGGAACCAGGGACCAGTGATGAGGAGAGCTCTCCCCCTTCCTCCACAGCAGATTGTTCGTCCAGTGCAGAGAGGAGCCAGGACTGCAGCAGGGCGTGGTAGAGGTCAGGCTTACAACCTGACAGAAGCAGAGGCTGAGGCTTCTGAGGAGTGGATTACAGGTAACATCAGAGTACATTCACTACCTGTTCTCGCTCTCTTCGATTCAGGTGCATCCCACTGTATATCTCAGATAAATTTGTGGCTTACATTCTATACCTGTTAGATCATTAGACCACAAATGGGAGATAAGTACAGGGAATGGGGTAGTTATATCTTCTCAGGCTTGTACTGATTGTCCAGTAGAACTTTGTGATAAGACTTTGGCCATAGATATGCTCGTACTAGACACCAAAGGGTACGACGTAATCTTAGGCATGACCTGGCTCAGTCAGTACTATGCAGTTATTGATTGTAGGGAGAAGAAGATTAATTTCAGAATCCCTCATCAACCGGAGTTCCAATTTAGTGGAGAAGTGAAGTCTACCAAGGGAAAGACTCAGATGACTACTTCGGAGGTTCAGAAGCAGAAGGTACCGGTGTGGGATGAATTCCCAGAAGTGTTTGCTGAGATTTCAGGACTGCCACCGGAGAGGATGATTGAGTTCTCCATTGACACAGTTCCAGGAGCAGCTCCTATATCCAAGGCTCCGTACAGGATGGCACCGACGGAGTTAGAAATTCTGAAGAAGCAGCTGCAGGAGTATTCAGATAAGGGATTGATTCGGCCAAGTACATCACCATGGGGAGCTCCAGTGCTATTGGCAAACAAGAAGGATGGTGGTAAGAGACTTTGTATTGACTATAGGGAGTTGAACAAAGTTACCATCAAGAACAAGTATCCCTACCCAGGATTGATGATCTGTTTGATCAGCTTCATGGAGCCCGTGTATTCTCTAAATTGGATTTACAGTCGGGTTACCATCAGCTAAGGGTGAAGAAGGAGGATATTCTGAAGACTGCATTCAGACCCGTTATGGCCACTATGAGTTTCTAGTGATGCCTTTCGGAGTCACTAATGCCCCTGCAGTTTTCATGGACTTGATGAACCGAGTGTTCTCGCCCTACCTGGATCAGTTTGTTGTTGTTTTCATAGATGACATCCTGATCTATTCAAAGAACAACAGGGAGCATGCAGAACACTGAGGATTGTGTTGCAGACTCTACAGCAGGAGCAGCTTCATGCCAAGAGGAGCAAGTGTGATTCTGGTTGGACAGCATAGCTTTCCTTGGACATATGGTTTCAGCAGAAGGAATTTCAGTTGATCCCAGCAAAGTCAGGCAGTAAAAGATTGGCCAGTTTCCGAGGACGGTGACTGAGATTAAGAGTTTCTTGGACTAGCCGGATATTACAGACGCTTTGTCCAGGATTTCTCTAGGATTGCAGCTCCGTTGACCCAGCTCACCCGGAAAGGAGTAAGGTACATATGGACAGAAGAGTGTATCGCAGCATTTGAGCAATTGAAGCATAGGCCATTTCAGCTCCAATCTTGAGGACTCCCTCAGGGAGAGGAGGGATGGTCATATTCAGTGATGCATCGGGAAAAGGCCTGGGATGTGTACTTATGCAACATGATCATGTTATCGCATATGCATCTAGGCAACTGAAGCCTCATGAGAGGAATTACCCAACTCATGACTTGGAGTTGGCAGCTGTGATTTTTGCCTTGAAGATTTGGAGGCACTACCTTTTGGGAGATAAAGTGCTGATATACACAGATCACAAGAGCCTCAAGTATATCTTTTCACAGAAAGAGTTGAACAGAGGCAGAGGCGGTGGTTGGAGCTTATGGCAGACTATGATATTGACTTGCAATATCATCCAGGCAAGGTCAATACAGTTCCAGATGCACTGAGCAGGATGCCAGAGAACAGGGTGCTAGTCCAAATCACTCAGCAGAAGGAGTTGATTCGAGATTTCATCAGATGGATTTGATGTTGGTGCAAGGAACTGAGAAGGCAGGGCAGCTCATGGCTTTACAGATCCAGTCATCATTGATTGATGAGATCAAGGAAGCTCAGAAGGAGGACCCCAGATTACAGATATTTCGAGCTCAGGTGGAGGCTGGATTGAGGACTGATATCTGTATCCATCCAGATGGTGCTTTGTATTTTGGAAGCAGGCTTTGTGTTCCCCAAGGAGAAGTCAGACAGAAGATTTTGGAGGAAGCACACAGTTCAGCTTATTCCATACACCCGGGGGGAACCAAGATGTATCAGGACTTGAAGAAACACTTTTGGTGGAATGCCATGAAGAGGGAGATAGCCCAGTTTGTTGCCAAGTGCTTGGTGTGCCAGCAGATAAAGATAGAGCACCAGAGGTCAGCTGGACTTCTACATCCTTTACCGATACCCGAATGGAAGTGGGAACACATCACTATGGATTTTGTCACAGCATTACCCGCAGCCCAAAGGTAATAATGCTGTGTGGGTTATCATTGATCGTCTCACCAAGTCAGCTCACTTCATACCATTCCGGGTAGGTCAGACAACAGAGGTTCTGGCAGACAAGTATATGAAAGAGATAGTTCGTCTACATGGAGTTCCAGTCAGTATTGTTTCAGATAGAGACACCAGATTCAGATCTCATTTCTGGGAGAGTCTCCAAGAGGGTCTGGGAACTCGTCTGAAGTTCAGTACATCATATCATCCTCAGACAGACGGACATCTGAGAGGACTATCCAGATCCTTGAAGATATGCTTAGAGCCTGCATGATAGAGTTCAAGGGATCATGGGAAGACCATCTTCATCTAGCTGAGTTTTTTACAACAACAGCTATCAAGCCAGTATTAAGATGGCACCCTTTGAGGCATTGTATGGGAGGAAATGTAGGTCACCGATTTGTTGGGATGAAGTCGGTGAGAGGAGTCTTTTGGGACCTGAGATCCTAATGCAGACAACAGAGAAAGTCAGGATTATCAGAGATCATCTCAGGGCAGCTCAGAGCAGACAGAAGAGTTGGGCAGACACACGGAGGAGGCCATTGGAATTCCAGATTGGAGATCATGTATTCTGAGGATATCACCTACCAAGGGAGTAATCCGGTTTGGTATTCGTGGAAAGTTGAGCCCGAGATATATCGGCCCATTCGAGATTTTGGAGCGAGTGGGAGATGTGCTTACAGATTGGCCTTACCTCCATCTTTGGACGGTGTGCACAATATTTTCCACGTATCTCAGTTGAGGAAATATGTAAGGGATGATAGTCATGTTCTGGATCACTCCGAGCTGGAACTACAGCCGGACTATCATATCAGGAGCAGCCGATGACCATTTTGGATAAGAGTGTGAAGACACTGAAGAACAAGGCTATACCTTTAGTGTTGGTGTCTTGGAACCGGCACGCGCCAGAGAGCCACTTGGGAACGAGAGGATGTTATCCGAGAGCGTTATCCTCAACTCTTCGCATCTTGATTGGTAAGACTCTTTCCTTCTATTCTTCTCAACTGTTATTTTCCATCTTATCCTTCTCTATATCTGTTACCTTTCCTGTTACCTTTCACTTTACGAAATTTCGAGGACGAAATTTTTGTAAGGTGGGTGGATTGTAATACCCCGTTTCCGGAATACGTACTTAGTGCGTATTCAGCTTTTCGATCGTATTTTTCGATTTACTTCCCGTATTTGACCGATTTTAATTTCAAATATCATTTTCTAAAATATTAGATTTTATGAGAATTTCTGGAATTTTCTAGAATTTAAATGAATTTCTTCAAACCGGTGTCGACCAGTGCCGCTGATCGATTCCCGAATTTTATCTTACAAACTGTTTAGAAATTCTAGAAGATTCTTTAGACATTTCTGCTTAGAATAATATTCCTTACTTAAATACTTTTTCTGAAGATTTTACGAATTTATGGATATCCCACCGGAGGGCAGAAGACTGATTCCAGTATTTTTATTTCACAAACAGTTAGGAATTTCTAGAAAGTCCTTTAGGCATTATCTCTTAGAATCATATTTTCTACCTACATTCTTTTTCTGAGCATTTTATGATTTATGAAATTCTTTCGGAGTCGGTAGGTAACTGATTCCGGATTTTAACTTTAAAACTATACAGTATTTCTTCAAACGGATTTCACTATGAGTCTTCATATAATATTATTGATTTTTGGTGAAAATTGCGAGTCGTCCGAGATACTTGAATTTCGGACGATTTCGGTATTTTCCGAAATGTTTTCCCGCATACTCGACTTTAACTCGAGAATTTGGTTCTGATATTTTCATTTTTGGAGACCAAGAAAATATCTTCTCATTTCATTTCTTTTTCCTTTTTCCTTTCTCTATTTTCCTTTCCTTCATCTCTAAGCAAAGGATTTCCAATTTCCAAAAATTCCAACATTCAAATTTTACAACAAATATCTCAAATTCCACACTCTTCCTCATTAATGCCCTCTTTCTCTCTCTCTCTCTCCATGGCCGGCCACCATTGGCCAAGGGAGACACCTCACCCCCTTTTTTACACAAAAACCCCTCTCAATTTCTTTATTTGCATTCCCTTTACAAAAATCAAATCCTATATAAGTTTTTCCTTTACAATTCTTCTTTTTCTTCACTTCACCAAGAAAATAGCCTTCAACCTTTCTCCTCCATCTCAACCCTAATTCCAAAGAACACCTCAAGGCCTTCATCTTCTTCTCAAGCTACCACAACCCTTGGATTTGGATCGCATCTCTCTTCGTCGGAAGTATCGCCAAAGACCTAGTTGGTGATATCGTCGACCACAATCTTTCGGAACTCGTAAAGTTTCACACAACCGATCGAAGTGAGTATAATTACTCACCAAGACTTGCAATCTTCCTTGTATACTTGTGTGGACAAATCATGTCCCCTTAAGTCATCAAAATCATATTTTTAGCTATCAAAAATAACCACCACAAAAATCTGATTTTTGACCTAACAGCAGCATTTTTCAGAACGGTCGACCGGCCCAAGGGGGGCAGTCGACCGATGTGCACAAACGTGCACAGTTTTGAGTAGGCGGTCGACCGGTTCACCAACCAGTCGACCGGTAGAAAACCTGGAGCTCACGGCCCTGTATCGGTCGACCGGCAGTCGACCGACAGGCGACCGGTAGTTATATCTCGGTCGACCGGCAGTCGACCGGAAGTCGACCGACCAAACCTGGAGCTCACGCATTTTGTCCGGTCGACCGGCAGTCGACCGTTAACCTGTTTTTGGGCAAAAATTGTTGTTTCTTTATGAATTGGATTTTACCCTTGCTTCACATATGATATACTATTCTTGTTCATGCTCTATGATTTGTACTACATGACATGTTACTGATGGACCTCATGACTTGTTATTTCTTGACTCGTTATCATATATTCTCATTTTAGGACTTGTTAAATATGAAATATCTCCATCTCTTCATGCTATCACTTAAACACCAAGCATGATACACTCGACTATTTTATAAAATGGACCAACTTACACATGGGACGGGGGAAATATGCGGATATCGGTATGTGTTCGTGTTACAGTGGTATTAGGTAATTGTACAATTATATTCCGGTCTGACCTGAGGGCCTCCAGGGGACCGAGGGGAGTGCTTGCTCCCTATTCCTGAATACTGTCATGACTAAGGGCATACATAAGACCCTCCTGTTAGGCCTTGCGGCTGGTTCCGTCATCAAGCAACGGAACACCCTGGACCGTGGTCCCGGGCATGTACGGGACCCACTGTAAACATAGTTCGTCGATACAACCGCTGTTTCCAATAACAAACTTGCTTTACTAGGATATGGATCTATGTGTTCTGGGACGCGGTCACATAGCTAGATATCACAGTAAGACAAGTAATAATAATTATAGACTTAATTTGTACATTTATTGCATTATGGCTTTACCTTATTATGTTTTCATCACTTGTTAGTCGATGCTATTTATTACTGTTCCATCTTCTTTATTCCTGTCCCTAGCCACTTGGCTACAGTTGTTTACTATTAGATGTCTTGATTCCTTGGATTGCATATTCAGATTCTGAGGCTTGGAACGAAGTGGAGCCATCCACAGAGGACCAGGCTTATTTCAGTGAGCAGGCTGACCAACTCTAGTTCCCTCGTGCCAGACTCTTCTTTTGGCTCACGAATCTTCATCCATTACGTGAGCATCTTGTGTACATGTTTGTATATGTCTTTTTGGACTTGGATATGATAATAACACTTGTAAAGTGTATTACTTTATCATAGTTTGTATAACTTTGTACTTGTATCTTGTAAGTTGGCATATGAATACACCACGCTTTGTGTTGTACTCCGATTCCTTATTGTACTTTATGCTTAGCGTATATACGTGGGGGCTCTTCTGACCTACATATATACGTCGCAGTGACGTCCCCGTATCCGTGGAATCGGGGCGTTACAGATCACCAGAACACCAGATGGAATCAGTCTATCTCAATCTCACTACGTGGATAAGATGATAGAAAGATTCAAGGAACATGGGAAAAGAGAATACAAATCCTTTTCTCCCACACATCCACCTTCATAAGAATACAGGAACTGGAATACGCCAGTTGGAGTATTCTTAGATTATCGGAAGTCTAATGTATTTGATGAATTGCACTAGACCCGATATTGCTTACGCTGTAAGCAAGTTAAGCAGATACACTAGCAATCCTAGTGATCAACATTGGACTGCTCTACTACGAGTATTGGGTTACGTATCACATACCAAGGAATATGCCTTGAGATTGGACAATATCAACCTGTACTTGAAGGATACAGTGATGCTAATGGATTGTAGATTTTGAGGAATCAAAATCAACTAGCGGATATGTATTTACTCTAGGAGGAGCAACGGTATCCTGAAAATCTTCCAAACAAACATGTATGCCCGTTCCACTATGGAATCAGAATTAATAGCCTAGATAAGGCTGGAGAAGAAGCAGAATGGCTTCGACAATTTTTAGAAGATATACCATTATGACAAAAACCAGTGCCCGCTATATGCATTCACTGCGATAATCAAGCAGCTATATCTAACGCACAAAATGTTATATACAACGGTAAGTCTAGACATATTCGTCGTAGACATAATACTGTTAAGCAGTTGCTCTCAAATAGAATTATCTCTATTGACTTTGTCTCATCAAAAGATAATTTAGCGGATCCGCTTACTAAAGGTTTAAGTAGAGAGCGTATAAACTGCACATCGAGGGGAATGGGTCAAAAAACTTACCTACCGAGTTTGCTTAATGGAAACCTCACTTAGCGACTGGAGATCCCACGGACTAAGTTCAAGAGGAAAAACTAGTTTTGATTGACTCAGCAAGTAAGCACTTGGGAGATTGACTCCAATCCATTCCTAAGGTGCATATAAGTGCTTTTCTACAAGTGGATTAAGGATAAGCTTAACGCTTTTAATGATGTCTATATTGTTACTAAACAAGTAGAGTAGAGTAGACTACTCTTAATAGGACGATCCCTATGTGAGTATAGAGTTGGGTCGCTCTTTGGGAATTTCTATGGAGTTTTTATTCCCTAAAAATACTCTCTGAAAAACCAAGAATGTCCAGGGCCAAAACGGACACAACCGAGAACCAAAGTTGATTGGAAAGTCACTATGTGAAACTTGTTGACTTGGCTTACACTAACGGCTAACAGTTCAAAATCTAGTTCACTGATTAGCCAGTAAGTCTGATAAAACTTTCGCTATAGAAGGTTCAAGACCTAGTTCACCTATCCTGATGCAGTTTCTTTTCTAAAGTAAATTTCACAATAGAGTCAGTCTCTTTGTGTGTCAATTCCTTGAATCTCCATTCATTGTGGAGGATTGTTGGGAATATGAAGAATATATATGAATCTTTGAATTGAATACGGTGAGATCCGTTGATCGAATCAATTGGATGATGGTTGGAATGTGTTCTCCTTCCATTGGGATGAACGTGGTATATTCACATGTTCAGTTCCGACTTCTAATGAATGAGATATTCAAGTCAAAAAATTGCCTAATTCAAATCAAAATGGGACTAAAAGTAGCTAAAGGCATTTAGTCCCACATTTGCCATGGGATGGAAGTTTGTAGTGTTTAAATAGAGAAAATTGGGAACAAAGGGCGTGCCCTTTGGGTATTTGGAGTTTTCGCGCGCGATTGGGAGGAAACCATGCCCGCACATGCGCGCGCGCTGCCGCTGGCGGCGGCTAGCCGGCTTGCCGGTTGCCGGCCCAGGTCAGGGTCTGGGTCTGGGTGCGTGTTCGGGTTCCCTACCCGGCCTGGTTCTTTTTGAACCGGGTCTCACGGGTATAGGTTACGCGGAGCATACCCGCTCAGCTATCCGGATCCGAACCGCCCCGCCAACGGCTGTCTGTAAACTGTCGCGACAGTTGGACGGTTGCGGCGGTTGAAATGAACCGTTGCAACGGTTCAGATCGAACCGTTGCAACTGTTGGTTGGATTCGGACCAAATTGCCCCTCCCGGAGCGCTATAAATAGCGCTCCGTTTTCTCAAATTAAAACACACCAAAACAATCTGAGCTCTGTCTGAAGGAGTTCAGAGATCCTCTCTCTCTCTCTCAGTCTTTCAGTAACTTCCATCAAAAGGAAGTGAGAAATCAGTAACTCGGTTTCCAAAGCAAGTGGGGATTCTGCAACTCAGTTTCCGAAGCAACTTCTAAGAGATTCTGCAAAAATTCGTTCTGAAAAGAGGGCTCAGAAAATTCAATAGATTCTTTAATAGAATTGTTGTCTGAATCTGGGACTTCCGAAGAAGAATATTCTTCTACCTTCCTTCTTCCTCTACAGTGGGTGCTCCTCCAAAGTAAAGGCAAATATTCTCCCGAAATTGTCTTTGTCCCGTTGCTTCAATAATCCTGTGAAGGTACTGATTAACTATGGTTCGACCGTACGGTGATTTGGTAGTGCTATCCAAAATACCGTGAAGGAAGGTTGTATCTTGGGAGACCAGCGTCCAGTAACCCGTTAGCACCAGTGCGGGGGACGTAATTGTCTTAGGAGATTCGTTTTAAGCATACCTTACTCCAAGTACTGTATAAATGAATTAATTTCTTTATACAGGGGATATACTGATATTCAGTATATTGAGACTGACTTATACCAGTCTAATTTGTGTTTAAACCAAGGAAGGTAATTGAAAGGTGGTTCTTAAATTAAGGATCGTTCTATTGAACGGAAAACCTCTCACCTGATATTAACCAATTAGGCCAATTAGATCGGTGATATTTCAGTGATATTGATTAGTTGTCAGATTGAACCCAGAAACTAACACTAACATCTCTGAAGTCAATATGCATGCATGTCAAAAAACCACAAGTAGACAAACGAGGAGCTAATAACCATACAGCTACTGGAACGTTTCTTTTAAAGTTACCACACAAAAACTACAGCTAAAGAAAACAAGAACCTGACTTTATTGTTGTGCTGGGAATAAGAGAGGGAGATACGAATCATCTTTCTCCAACTGACTAACCAACTACAGGGAGTCAGCCTTCTCCAGGAGACTGACGAGCAAGCTGTCGAAGCTCTTCTTGAAGGAGTCGACCCCTTCCAGTTCGAGCTGGGACCCGACCATATTCCAGCCGATCCCCATCTTCTCTAGAGCGCTGTAGACACTTTCAGCTTCGACAGGTCATGTCGATGGTCCTTGAGACAACGACGCCGTGGTTGGGGAAGGCTTGCAAGGCCTGGTCAGGCATTGTCGAAGCCTGCAAGGATCAACTGGAGATCTGTAACAAAACAGAAAGATGGCGAGTAATATAATGTGTTTCACCTATATTTTGTCTAGAACAACCTCACGTGCTCCAAGAGATAACCAGGTTGCTCATCAGTTGGATAGGTTTACACCGCTAAAAAGCCAGATTTCCCACCTCTCAACTGGCTCTGATGACCTGCCTTTCAGCCTATGTAGCTGCCGACGAATGGAACTTCGTAAACCAACTTAGAGAAGTCGGGCATTCTGTCAAGATGGTCAGCTAAACTTGATCTGTCCGCAAAGTGGTTAAAATGGTAAACATCAGTCAAACATCCACTCTCAACCAACAAAATGGTTAAACTCAGTTTGAAGTAGCTTTCTTAACTAGAGTCACACTCAAAGTGGTGTTACATTATGGGAACAACATCGGTACAATCAAACATCTGGTCTCAACAATCATAAATGGTTAGAACTCGGGTTTGGAGTATCTTCACTTAAAACCTAGACCAGGGAACCTGCCGTACTAATTCGTTGTATGTGATCATCAAGGAGGAGTTCAAACTCCACAACATTAAAACGACCTCTGTAGTGCTGAGACTTAAGGGGTGTGATATTACAAATAGCATAAAAGCGAGTTAAGACCAATAAAACCAATAAAACCAATGAAATATCTGGCTTCAGCTCCAAATTGTTCAAGGAATATAAGTGACAGAAAATAGTGATCTTGGTTCATGTTATTTTAACTTTCAAGATGAGCAGAATCAGCAGCAGACCACAACCAGCAGTATGAACCTTTTCATTTTATTTTAAAGCCATTATTACATAGCCAGACGAAGTTTTGCCAAACATTGTTGCAGAAACTGAATGCACAGGTAAGAAACCCAATGTTTATTTTGGGGGGGATGCATTGATCCCTGTGCTATTTTGCATCTATGTAATATGATGGGTTGAAATCCCATTAGAAACTATTGCAAAATTACTACACAATCAAGATCCTAAACATACAAAAACTCCCAAAAACGTAACAGAGACAAGAACTTTGTAATCTAATGCACTGTTTGCCAAGGCCCAAACCAGGTTAGGGTACAACTCTTTCCAAACGTAACCTGATAACCCAAAACAGAAAGTAGAGTGGATCTTATGAGGTGAAGCTTGTTATGATGCATTTGAATATGATAGATTGATAAATTTATAAAATAAAACTTGATATATGGATTTTTTTTCAATTCTCATTTAATAAATTGATTTACCTTTCCTTAAAAAGAATAGTTTCAATTGATAGTTGCACATCTATTTAAAATTGAATCTGGCTTGTAGCCGATGAGGGAGAAGAGATTTTGATCTAATGCTAAGTCTGAATTTCAATTCTTTATATGTTTGGATTCGAATATTACATGAATCCGATCCGAACCCAACCCCTTTACACTCCTACCTGCAGCGATTATCGCGTTGCCTCGACCCAAAGCTGCACAATAGCCTGTGTTGCTATAAACTAGCAGATTATTAGTTTCTTAAATAGTGCTCCCTCAGACACAGCTAATTTGAGCATCATAGGGTCTTTAAGTCGGGGTCCAAACCCTGCCTCCTCTGACCTTGATGTGAGTTGAGTTGTACATGTCAATTTTTCGAGTGCCCCTCTTGGCCGAACCCGAGTTAGTTACGCCCCAAATCCACTAGATCCACAACGAAGGAGCCCTCAACATAAATGATAAATGCAATTTGATCTACAACTGCATTTATCGAATATATCTACATTCTTAATGAAAAATTATGAATATTTCATTATCTAATTGTAGTGGTCAAATTTGATTCTCACGGGATGATGATACGTGTCCTAACAACCAGAGCCTCCCCACTTCGGAGTCATTCTAGAAGCTGCTTCTTTCTGAGGATACTTCCATCCTGGCAGCTCCAATGCTCTCAGCCATCCCTAAGCTTCCCTCATTCCGGAGACTTCAGCTCTGAAGAAGACAACTTCGACAATTTATCATCCATGATCTCCGTCCTCAGCTACGCAGCCTAATCTTCCTCCATGTTCATAACGTAAAACACCCTCCAGTCTGAACAATTATGGATGGAGGTGGAATTCTCTGCATGCAATCGCAATAATCAAGTGCCAATCATCATGACCGTTACAACAAATCTACACGTGCAAATCATGCAGTTACGGGGATTACGCCCGTACCATCCGCCTAATGCACGCAGATCAAATCAAGTATAAATAGACATTCTCCTCTATCAAGAAAAAAACTCTTTTTCTTTTTAAAAAAAACCAGCACAAAGACTCTGGCATAAAAGCTCTGTAAATCCTGTAATCAGTGGATCATGGTGGAGTCTTCTCCTCCTCATGATTTTTTCCTGATTTGGGTTTTCACGTAAAAAATCTTGTCTTTTCTTTTTTTGTGTTGTGCATCACTTTTATTCACACACTCCTACTTTTCTACTCTCGCTTTTGGTGAGGATCAACCGTCCGATCGCTCATGATATAAAATCTCCCTCACAAACTAGTGCTTTTATTGAGATCTGAATCCAAATACTCAGATATCTCCCCTACTATACTCAACATCAAAAAGCCTCTCCAACGAACTATGCCCTCGAAAAAGCAGCCGATCACCGGCGAAGGGATCACTTTTGTAATGGTTAGTTTCTGATCTCCTCGAGATCACATCATATGTCCGCCCAGCACCAAATAGATGAGCGACACATGGCCGCTTTCAGAACCTCCAAGCGGGAGTTCTCATCAATTCAAAACCCGAGCGGTTTGTGCGGATAGGATGAGGAGACAAAGTCAGTTACAGTTATCCCTATCTCTAAGCCAAAAGCCTATTTGAATTCGACAGTTACAGTTTGGGAATAAATCAATCATATCTACTACTAGATACATACAATCAAAGAAAGACGGACTCTCACCCAATCAGTTCAGACCGGGTTGTTCGACTCTAACCGCCTCTGTGATAAGGGATTAGGTGTTTAAACAGAGCTGAACTCTGCAGCCTTATCAAAACAGGCACAACCTATATAAAAGAATTCCTTCTAACGTGATAGGGGATGATCATTGGAACCCAGAAACCCTAACACACTAGAGAACACCATTGTAATCCCCATTATTATAGCGGCATTCTTCTCTCCCCCCCCCCCCTTGATTTTCTCCTATTCGAGTTTTCATGTAATTCATTGTGTTTGCGTTGACTTTTCTGTAATTTATTTTGACTCACTCCATTATTTTGGTGCGTGGATTAATTCCTTAGGAATTACCCATAATATTGGTACTTTCATTGAGATCTTCTGAATCCTTGCTCAAGGTCTCTCCCCATCCAATATCCTAAACCTTCCTCTAAACAGCCTCGTACAATGATCATGGTGCACAAGAACACCTCCTGTTACAACATCAACGCTTCTGATGACTTCGACCCATCGATTCTCTCCCACGAACAACTTGTCCAGATGGTGGTCGACCTGCGATGACATTGGGATGAACACAGGGTGAAGGTCGATCGCGAGCGAGAACTAGTCACCATCTATCGCGACACCGCAAAACGCGAGAGAGAGGCGGTAACATAGGTCAACCATCAGTTGTTCACACAGATAATGGTTCTTCGAGAAGCTCAACAACGAGTCATTAAGTTGGGCACCCGGGAGACTCAGGTGGATACTCCTCCAGAGATCGAACCACATCCAGCAGCTCCGATCGGCCTACGCTTCAAGCTAAATAAAATGCGTTCCAAAGTAACCACTCCACATGAGGATCCCAAAAGCCTTCAAGATGGCAGTTTGCGGAAACGTGCAAGGGGGCACCACCCCCAACTTCTAAGGTGAACGGTCGCCCGACAATGGTGAAGACCAAGGACACCTCAGCCTTCACCCCTTGAAGCTACCAATTGACCAGATCTTTCACATCATCAAACATTAGCCGTGGGTAAAACTCCCTAGGACAACCAAGCATGATCCAGATTCCCTCAAAGTTGAGAATTGTTCTTTTCACGGTAGTCATGGACACACAACTCTGCATTGATGGGCCTCAACACCTCAAGGACCTAGTTAAATGTGGATATCTAGACGACTTCATTCTTGACTCGGAGGAAGATCCTGAGGTCAGAGAGGCCCCCGTCGAGACCATCGACTGAAGCGCTCGTTCCTTGGCACCATTCGAGACAGGGAGACCTCTGGCAGGCAATTGAGTTCTTCCCACCCGAAGTGATACTGCGTGTAAAATCATGTAACATCCAATGAAATTATGCACGCTCTCTTATTTTCATGTCCCACATCTTCTCTTGGTACCACTCCCAATAGTCTATACGGGTCCTACCCTGATGGCTACAAGGAAAAAATAGCCCTCACGACTATCCCTCAGGGAGCCCCCTGAAAGACGGAGACTCGCCTACTATGACTGCTCGGAGTCAGCCTAGACAGGTTTTCTTGTCCCACGTCTTCTCCAGGTACCACAAAAACCCCAACAGCCTACTTACCCTGATGGCAACCCTTCTGTGGGCCTCCTGAAAGATGGAGGCTCGCCTATGTTGGATGCTCGGAGCTACTCTACAGTGGGATACACCCTGATGGCTGCCCGAGCAGGTCAACAGCCTATACGGGTTTTCACCCTGACAGCGGCCCTTCAGGGGGCCTCCTGAAAGATGGAGACTCGCCCACGTTGTATTCTCGGAGCCATCCTATAATGAGATATATCTTGATGGCCACCTGAGTATGTCAACAGCCTATACGGGTCTACACCCTGACGGTGACCCTTTAGGGGGCTCTTGAAAGATGGAGACTTGCCTATATTGGATGCTTAGAACCAGCCTATAATAAGATATACTCTAATGGCCGCCCGAGCATGTGAACCGCTAATACGGGTCTTACCCTGATGGTGACCCATCAGGGGGCCTCCTGAAAGATGGAGGCTCGCCCACGTTGGATTGTTGGAGCCAGCCTATAATGGAATATGCCCTGATGGCCGCCCGAGCAGGTCAACAGTCTATACGGGTCTTCACTTTGACGGCGACTCTTCGGGGGGCCTCCTTAAAGATAGAGGCTCATCTACGTTAGATGCTCAGAGCCAACCTATAATAGGATATTCCCTGATCACCGCTCGAGCATGTTAACCGCCTATACGGGTCTTCACCCTGATGGAGACCCTTCGAGGGGCTTTTGAAAGATGGAGGCTCGCCCACATTGGATACTCGGTGATCCTTCAGGGACATCCTGAAAGATGGAGGCTTGCCTACTTTGGACACTCAGAGTCAGCCTATGATGGGATATGCCATGATGGCCGCCTGAGCAGGTCAACAGCCTACATTGGGACTCACCCTAATTGCAACCCTTCGAGGGACCTCCTGAAAGATCGAGGCTCACCTACATTAACTGAAATTCACCTAGAGGGCGAGTGAATGGGTGAATATACTAAAGAAATAGGCAAATGAAAATTGAAGCACAAAAACTTCCAATCTAAAATTCACGAACAAGAAATAAAGTCGGATACCCCGTGAAGTACTCTGAAGTTCTCCTCTTTGAATGCTCTTAAATAAGAGTTGAGGTATGCAATTGCTTTCTTGAAGTAGTGAGAATAGGTAAACACAAGTATATAATTGCAAAAGAAAGAACACACTATATATTGCAATAAGAGAGAAGAGTTTAGAGAAAGCAAACTCAGAGAGTTGATCGCAAACAAGAAGAATTGTTCTCGAGGTTTGAGTCACTATTCTACATCTCCGCCTTCACTGCACTGAAGGGTTCTACTATGTAACTAAGATTACACTATACAACTATTGATCCCGCAAGATCTTGAAGGCGCAACTCTCTATCTTCTCTCACTAGAGGATCACACCAATAACTTAACAGTAGAGGGATGATCTTCTTCAGATCATCAAACTTCTCACAAAGATCCTATAGTTTAGAATAAAGAGAGGTTGAAGCTCAAGGATAGAGAAATGTAGTAAAGAAAAGAAATTTTGAGCGCTAAAACTTTTCCAGAGGATGCAAAATATTTTTTAACCTCAAAAACTGATAATTAAACCATAGAAAACAATCATTTATATAGGTTTTAGAAAATAGCCTTTTAAGATAATCAAACATGGTATAAACCAATTAATCAATGTTTTAAACAATGAGTCAACTGTGTAAACAGTTATCAATAAGTGTCATCAGTCCAATAGACATGTCGACAGTTCTGCAAAAGAAGAAGCAAAAAACAAAGGCCTCTTGATAGTTCAATAGTACCATCAACAGTTTAATACTGATAACACAGTATCAGCTATCAACAGTCCACTACTGCTATCGGTAGTCACCCAACTTTTGAAAAAACTTGACTTTCTGTAAAGCCCTGTTGACAGTTCTCTGAAAAGAACCTGTTGACGATCCTTGGGCTACCTGTCAACAGTTGAACAAAAAATTGTCGACAACTCTATTTAGAATTCTGTTAAATAGAGTTGAGGCAACTGTTGGCCCAAGGTTACAATCGCCCAGTTTTATGATTTGATGATAATAAAATATATATAATTATTTGTACTAATTAAGTTCAAGTGTTTAAGCTTATCTCAGGGTTTTAAGGATTCAAGGAGTTTTTTCCTCTAAAAGAAGGTGTTGGAGACTAAAGAAAACTCAAATACGAGATTAAAGCTCAAAACACTCAACATCACTAATGGAAAAACCCGGTTGAAGATCTTATAGTCACCTAGAGTCTTGTAAGATATTAGTTTGTTAAAATGTAGAATATAATAGTAATGCTCAAGAAGTTACACGCACAAAATACACGATTTCGAAAAATATAAGTTTTGGTAGTATCGGTATTTTGCATGTTTGGTCTTGATACATGTCTCATAATTTTTTCAAAATTTTATAACAAGTTTAGAACATATATTTCATTACCTATACATTGTTATATTACTCTTAAATCAATACAAAATATTTTGAAAATTGTTTGATATTCAAAATCCATACATAAAAACTGTTTCAGGCCATAACGGTCGACCGCTGGGTTAACCGGTGCTCATTGCAGGCCAGAACGGTCGAACACACGGTCGACCGGGCCTTTGGCCAAGGGACATGCACATTTGTGAATGTTGTCAATCGAGCGACCGGTCAACCGCTAACCCTTGCGCTTGACTGACCGATTGACCGACTGAGAGACCCTAACTCTCGGTTGGGGTCGGTCGACTAACAATTTAAAATTTCCTTTCTAAATTACCTAGCGGTCGACCGCTCGGTCGACCGGAGCCAACAGCTCTTTTCTGGATGACCTGTCAGTCGACCGGCCGATCGACCGACAGGCTGTCAGATGGCCAGAACGGCTAGTTTTTGAATCTGTTTTGTCTTTAGTGGTTTTCAACGGGCATGTTTGATTCCAAGTGTCTAAATATACCCAAATGACCCGATATGATTTATAAATGATATTTATTCATTTCCTATATATATGGGTCATTGGTTTTGATTTTAGACAAGAAAAATATACAAGTTTTCAAGTTTGTTTCAAAAGAGAAAAGTTTTTCTAGCTTTCAATCTCCAAGTTCTTTCTTTTCAAAGCTTTTTTCAGTTAGTTTTAAAACTCCTCTATTCTTTCTAACTGAATTTCATCTCTCAATTAACTTCTTGAGCAATACTTCATATTCTACTTTATAGAAAGTTGTAAGAGAGAGTGTTTGTGATCTTGTTAGATCACCAAGTGCTTTTAACCTCAATTGACTTTGTGCTACCTCTTGTGTAGAGGGTTGAGTTGGTGGAGTTGTGTACTCCGGTCTTGTGTAGACCAAGTTGTAATTCCTTAGTGTAAGGTCCCTTTGTAGAAGATCCCTTAGAGGATAGTGAAATCCTTCATAGTGGTGAAGGCGGGGACGTAGAGTGGTGGCTCAAACCTCGGAACAAATTCCCTTGTGTTTGCGATTACTTGTGTCTTACTCTCTATTGTTTTTCATTTTTCATACTTGAGTAATTGTTCATCTTGCATTCTATAATTACTTTCATTCTATCACTTTCATTATCGGTCTATACTCATCTCAACAAGAAGGCAATTGAACACCTCAACTCATTATCTAGAGGCATCAAAGGGGAGAAGTTCTAGAGCCCTTCACGTAGAGTTCAGCTTCAATTCTTATTTTGAGTGATCGTTTACATAATTCATCATAAGTAGTTTTAAAATTGTATTTTATTAGCAAAACACCTATTCACCCCCTCTAGGTGTATTTCAATTAGTATCAGAGCCTTGGTCTCTAGTTTTTAGCTTAACAACTTTAGAGAGATCCTAATTGCTAATCATTTCTTTCATAATTTCGTCTTCATCCATTTTAGTAAAAATGGCCGAAGTATTAAGACCCCTCCCAAATTTTATGGCCTTAACTTACCTATATGGAAGGTTAAGATGACTGTATTTTTGCAATCCTTAAGAAACCGGGTTGCAAAAGTGGTGACTAAACCCTTTAGTGTACCCATTGGTGATGAGGATACTTGGTATGATATTGCCACTAAGCAGTTTGATGCAATTGGTAAGGCATACAATACCTTACTTCAAGTTTTGAACGATAACGATATTGTTAGGGTCAACCATTGCAAGTTCGCCTATGAGATTTAGACACACCTAGTAGTCACACACGAAGGAACGTCATAAGTTAAGAGAGCAAAATTTATCTCTTATGTTCCTAATATGAAAATCTCACCATGCATGAAAATGACACCATTGATGACATGAAAAAAAGATTCATTAAAATAACTAATGGTCTTACTTCTTTAGGTGATGCCGTTGATAATGATCAAAAAGTAAGGAAGGTCATTCGGGCACTTCCACCCTCATGGAAAGTCAAGGCTATTACATTAAAGAAGCTAAATGATAAGAAGAAATAGAGCTCATCGGTCTTATATGAAACCTTAAGACCCATGAAATAGAGAGGAAGGCAAGGGAAGAGATGGCACCACAAAAGAAGAAAGTGATCGCTTTCAAATTCACTCCCACCATCTCCACGATGATGATGAAGAAGAGGATGATGAAGAATTCTCCTTCCTAGTGAAAAATATAAGGAGGATATACAATAAGGTCAAGTTTAACAATAGAAGAAGATGGTAAGGAAAAGAAGACAAGAAGGTCATATGCTTCAATTGCCAGAAGCCGGGCCACATGGTTGCAGATTATTGAAGACCAAAAGTAAACCTTCAACCTCCAAGAAGCCCTATAAAAAGAAGGCTCTCAAGGCTACGTGGGACTCAGAGAGTGAAACCGATGAAGAAGTGGATATGTCACATGTGTGTTTCATGGCTAAGTACAATGCACCTAAAGTAACATCCGAACCCTCACTTGACGATTGTGAATTAACAATGGATGAATTGGGTGAGACTTTTGAAGAGTTGTCTAACAACTATGATTTCCTTAAAAAAAAGTATTTAAAAATAAAAAAGGAAAATGAAACCCTAAAAATAAAATTGTTATTCTTTCTAAAGTAAAAGATGATTTATCTTCCATATTCTTATTCACACAAAAAGATTTGATGCATATAAAATTTCATATAAAGCAAAATTTTCATTAATTGATAAAAATGAGATTTCTATTTTAAAAGATAAATTTTAGGAGATGTATTAAAGAAATGTGAGTTTGATAAAGCCAGGTTGGAAGCAATGTTTCTTAAGAAACTTACTCCAAAGAAACATTTTCATACCACATATGCTCATCATACTACACATATCCATACTCCTAAATTACAACATATACATACACATCATGCTAGACATGCTACACATACCAAACATGTTCACACCCCACACTCTCATCATGCTTTTATTTATGGTAGAGTTTATTCATGCATTTATTGTGGCCGAAAAGTTCACTTAGGCAAGTTCTTTGATAGAATAAATGCTTCTAATGATCACATTTGGGCTCAAAATGCTAACATTAAAGGACCCAAGAAAATTTGGGTACCAAAATCAACCAATTTGTTACTTGATATAGGTACACACCAAGACTCCAAGACGTAGGGAGTGGTGGTATCTTGATAGTGGTTGCTCAAGGCATATAACTTGGGATATCAACAATTTTGTAATCCTATCAAGGTACCATGAAGGTGACATCGTCACCTTCGGAGATGATTCCAAAGAGAAAATTATCGGTATATGTAACATTAAAATTGGCTCATCTCCCTTAATTGAAAATATCATTTTAGTTGATGGTCTCAAGCATAACCTCTTGAGTATTTGTCAACTTTGTGATAGAGGTTTCAAAGTAGTTTTTGGATGATTTAGCTTGTAATATTTTAGATAGACAAACCATTGCATGTATACTTTCTTGTTTTCATGAAAATAATGTGTACATGATTGATATGTTAAATTTATAATGCAATGCTACATGTTTAAATGCCTTTAATGAAGACTCTTGGTTATGGCATAGGAGACTAGGCCATGTTTCATTTGACCATCTATCTAGAATCAACAATAAGGAAGTGGTAAAAGATATTTCTTGTTTGAAATTTGAGAAGGACCGCATTTGCGATGCGTGCCAACTTGGAAAACAAACCAAATCCTCTTTCAAAATAATCAACGATATCATGACATCATAACCCTTTGGAATTAATTCACATGGATTTATTTGGTCCAACTAAAATCAAAAGTCCAAGTGGAAATCATTTTGTCTTTATTTTGGTTGATAATTTTTCTCGTTTTACATGGGTTTTCTTTTTAGAACACAAAGATCAAGCCTTTTCACATTTTCAAGTGTTCAGAAAAAGAGTTGAAAAAGAAAAAGATTTTCTGTTTTTACGTATAAGAAGTGATAGAGGTGGTGAATTCATTAACCACTCTTTTATCACCTATTGTGAAGAACATGAAATCAAACATGAACTATCATGTCCTAGAACTCCACAATAAAATGGAGTCATTAAAGGAAGAATCGTACTGTTCAAGAAATAGTTAGAACAATGATAAATGAATTCGGACTCCCTCAATACTTATGGGCCGAGGCCGTAAACACATCATGTTACATCTCAAATGGAATTTATTTTTGTAAAAATACTTCTAAAATTTCATTTGAAATTTACTATTTGAGAAAACCTAATATTTCTTACTTTAAAATTTTTTTGTTGTAAATGCTTTGTTTTACATTAAAGAAATTTAGAAAAATTTGATGCCAAATGTTATGAAGTAATATTTGTTTGGTATTCAAATACTAGTAAAGCCTATACAGTCTTCAATAGATCTATTTTAACTATTGAAGAATCTATACATGTCAAATTTGAGAAATCTATTGCTTTAGTGAAGAATGTTGTAGAAATTGATTGCTTAGGTGAAGACATAGAGAAGATAACCTTGAAGGATTCACCTATGGAAGAAGAAAACTCAAAGATTGATATACAAGATGAAGTTCAAGAGGTTGAAGTAGAGTCAACACAACCACTTCCAAATGATTGGAGATTTGCTTCAAATCATCCAAAGGACCTCATCATAGGTGATATATCCAAGGGGTAACTACTCGATCCAAACTCCATGATTTATGTGGGTATTTTGTTTTTATTTCACACATTGAGCCCAAAAACATCCTCGAAGCCGAGGGCGATTCATATTGGTTACTTGCAATGTAAGAAGAGCTCAATCAATTTGAGTGCAACTAAGTTTGTCATCTTATTTCTAGACCCCATGATAGACCAACTATTGGTACTAAATGGATCTTTAGGAATAAGTTGTATGAGTCAGGTAAAGTTATTAAAAATAAAGCTAGGTTAGTGGCCCAAGGTTATACCCAAATTGAAGGTATCAATTTTGAGAAAACTTTTGCACCTGTAGCACGGCTTGAAGCCATACAGATGACACTTGCCTTTACTTCTTATAAAGATTTCAAACTTTTTCAAGTGGATATCAAAAGTGTGTTTTTAAATGGTTTTATAGAAGAGAAAGTATATGTTGAACACCTCTGTGGGTTTATTGATCCTACACATCCGGATTTTGTGTACAAACTTGATAAAACTTTATATGGTTTAAAACAAGTTTCAAGAGCTTGGCATGAAAGACTTTCAATTTTTCTAATTTCAAACGATTTTATTAAAGGTAAACTTGACACCACTTTGTTTACAAAGCATGTAGATAGTGATATCCTAATTGTTCAAATTTATGTTGATGATATTATTTTTGGATTCCCTAATGAAAAGCTTTGTAAAGAATTTGAATCGTGCATGAAGAATGAATTTGAGATGTCTATGATGGGAGAGCTAAGCTACTTCGTTGGCCTCCAATTTAAGCAAAGGAGTGATGGGATCTTCATAAATCAAGCCTAGTACACAAGAGAACTCATCAAGAGATTTAGACTTGAAGATACAAAATTAAGTAAGACTCCCATGGCCACTGCTACTAAGCTTGATAAGGATGAACAAAGTATAAATGTAGACATTAAACTTTATATAAGAATGATTGGAAGTTTACTTTATTTGATGGCTAGTAGGCCGGCTATTATGTTTAGTGTGTGTCTATATGTTGGATTTTAATGTTGTCCTAAAGAGTCTCACTTAATTGCGATAAAGCACATTATTAGACATCTCAAGGGTACATTGGAATGGGTTTGTGGTATCCGAAAGTCGGACAATTTCTCAGACGAGTTATTTGGATGCCGACTATGCCGATTGTAGAGTGGATAGGAAGAGCACCAGTGGTACTTGTCAATTTCTAAGAAATTGCCTTATTTCGTGGTCTTCCAAGAACTAAAATTTTGTAGCGTTCTCAACCGCCGAGGCGGACTGTGTTGCGGTCGAGGCTTGTTGTGCACAAGTCCTATGGATGAAACATACTCTCCTTAACTATGATTTGCATTATGATCATATTAAAATATTTTGTGATAATACTAGCACCATTCATATGACCAAAACTGCAAATCAACATAACAGGACTAAGCACATAAATATTCGATATCATTTTCTTAGAGATCACTATGAGAAAGGCTATATTGAAATTGATTATGTTTTCACATGCGGACATTTTTACTAAACCACTAGATTATAATAAATTTTCATTCATTTGTGGTGAGTTAAATATTTGTATTATAGATTCATAAGTTTTGAAAATGTTTTCAATTTTTTTTGTATTTTTCAAATAAATATCTCTTTTATGTTGATGTCTTTACCCTTTTTGATGCATAACAAAAAGAGGAGAGATATTTGAGTTATTAATGGTGTTCTATATCCATTCTCTTTACCATGCTTATATATTGTTATTGGAGGAAGGAGGATTGGAAGGATGGTAGGTTATATATGCATATTATTCTATGTTGATATCATTTTTATATATGCATATATGCGTGACTTGCTTATATTGTCAAATCCATTTAAAGTTATACTATGTTGTACTTGATAGATAGTATAACTTGAGGGGGAGCTTTTCAAGGTCTTTCCTATCTTTTATTTTAAATAACTCACATGTTTTGTCATCATCAACAACGGGGAGATTGTTGGCACAAGATTATAATCACCCGGTTTTATGGTTTTAATGATAACAAAATATATGTGGCTATTTATACTAATCAAGTTCAAATGTTTAAATTTATCTCAGGATTCTAAGGATTCAAGTTTCTCTAAAGGAAGGTATTGGAGACTTAAGAAGACTCAAATACGAGATCAAAACTCAAAGAACTCAACATCGCTAATGGAGAAGCCTGGTTGAAGATCTTGTAGTCACCTAGAGCCTTGTAATATATTAATTTGTTAAAGTGTAGAATATAATAGTAATGCTCAAGAAGTTACGCACACAAAATACATGATTTCGAAAAATACAAGTTTTGGTGGTATCGGTATTTTGCATGTTTGGTCTTGATACATGTCTCATAATTTTTTTAAAATTTTACAACTAGTTTATAACATGTATTTCTTCACCTTTACATTGCTGCATTACCCTTAAATGAATACAGAATATTTTATAAATTGTTTGGTATTCAAAATTCATAGATAAAAACTGTTTCAGGCCATAACGGTCGACCGCCCGGTCGACTGGTGCCCATTGCAGGACAGAATGATCGACCAGGCCTTTGGCCAAGGGGCGTGCACATTTGTGCACGTTGTCGGTCGACCGACCGGTTGACCGCTAACCCTTGCGGTCGACCGACCGGTCGACCGACTGAGAGACCCTAACTCTCAGTTAGGGTCAGGCGATCGGGTCGGTCGACCGACAGTTTAAATTTTACTTTTTAAAATACCTAGCGGTCGATGCCCGGTTTCCCCAAGCCAATGACTCTTTTCTAGATGACCTGCCGGTCGACTGACCGGTCGACTGATAGGCTGCCAGATGGCCATAACGGCAAGTTTTTGAATCTGTTTTGTTTTTAGTGAATTCCAATTGTCATTTTTGGTTTTCAAGTGTTTAAACGCACCCCAAATGACCTGGTATGATTTATAAATGATATTTATTCATTGCCTATATATATGGGTTATTGGTTTTGGTTTTATACAAGAAAGATACACAAGTTTACAAGTTTTCAAATTTGTTTCAAAAGAGAGAAGATTTTTAGCTTTCAATCTCCAAGTTCTTTCTTTCCAAAACTATTTTCAGTTGGTTTTAAAACTCCTCTATTCTTTCTAACTCAATTTTCATCTCTCACTTAACTTCTTGAGCAATACTTCATATTCTACTTTATAGGAAGTTGTAAGAGAGAGTGTTTGTGATCTTGTTAAATCACCAAGTGCTTTGCAACCTCATGGCTGTGTGCTATCTTTTGTGTAGAGGGCTGTGTTGGTGAAGTTGTGTACTCCGATCTTGTGTAGAGCAAGTTTTAATTCCTTTGTGTAAGGTCCCTATGTGGAAGATCCCTTAGAGTATAGTGAAATCCTTCATAGTGGTGAAGGCGGGGACGTAGAGTGGTGGCTCAAACCTCAAAACAAATTCCCTTGTGTTTGTGGTTGCTTGTGTCTTGCTCTCTATTATTTTTTTATTTTTCATGCTTGTGTAATTGTTCATTGCATTTATTTTGCTTTCATTCTATCACTTTCATTACCGGTTAATACTCATCTCAACAAGGAAGCAATTGAGCACCTCAACTCATTATCTAGAGGAATCAAAGAAGAGAAGTTCTGAGCCCTTCACGGGGAATTCGGCTTCAATTCTTGTTTTAAGTGACCATTTGTATAATTCATTATAAGTAGTTTTAGAATTACATTTGATTAGAAAAACACCTATTCACCCCCCTCTCGGTATATTTCAGCAACTATTGTCGACAGTTCCTTATTTAACCCGTCGTCAGTCCAAGCTTTCTTTTAAAATTTTTGAACTAAATACAGTTTTAAAATCAATTTTGATAAACATATCACTATGTATGTATAATCTTTTGAGCTTTTCTCTTTATACTAAAATTTAACACTCTCTAAAAAAATAAAACTCAGTTATACATTCATATTCATCTTCGTGGCTTTGAGAATATCAACCTTTTTGATCATGTATCATGATGTGTGAAGATGAATCGATCTTGAAGAAAACCTGAAACTTATAACACTGAAGAGTATATATTAGTTCTCTTGTATATTCATGAGTAGGTCATCATGAAAACAGAGAACGATTGTACCTTTGGGCCAACATTAATCGCTCAAAGTTAGCCTCTAGCAAGGCCCACGCCGACGCTCCCCCTGAGCGAGTTAACTTGCCACTTTGGACCGACGTGACAACACAACTTAAAAGCTGAGATCTTTACCATCAGGTAAACATTTCCAGGTACCATTGGGGATGAATCATGTTCGGGAACTATATTCCAAATCGTTACAAGTGCCTTGGAACCAAAACAGCTCCCCGAGCAGATACAACGACAAGCCATTTCATAATTACAAACAAGGCAAGATTCAAACAAAACTTTCATTAAAAAATTCTCTACTTTATTATAGGGCCTTTTGGATTACATTCTTCCACTTACAAATATAGTTATATCTAGCAAGAGTAATAAATCTGCTATGTGTGTCCTTCCTGAGTGAAAAAATCAGTGGCCGGGAGACGGCTCTTGAACAAGTAATCCACCACGACTAGATGAGCGACAATGTCGAGAACTCCAAGGAAGCCACCAATAAGGAAAACTGCGCCCTGAACTGCAGACTGAATCATGCAAGGTAAGGAAGATACTGATGCCAAGACCTTAGCCCCGAGGGTGAACTCAGGAGCCAAGGTAGCCAAAGCACCGACGTTCGATAAGAGCATTGACGGCCAGCCCCAGGGATCGAAACCGCCATCAGATGTCTTTATGCTCCCTGCTCTATGTTCGCTGCAAGGAAAGAAAAAGGGGTCAAGCCCAACTTCTGCTAGGTCTGTCCTAGCACAGAGTCCAGATATGCAGACTGAGCAGAAGCTAGGAAATTTCCTGTCCATCCCGACAGTTGGGCCTCGTCACAAGAGCTGAAACTACTTGACGAACCCATCACAAGAACTGAAACTCCTTGATAGACGGACTCTGAATATCAAAAGTGCAACAACTATCACCATCCTCTCCTTCTCCTTCCTCTGTCGTACGAAGAACGAAGGAGACATCGCCACTCGTAGAACAATGCAAAGTTTTAGCAGCAAGGAACCCTCAAGAAGTAGCTCAATTCTCTCTTGAAGAGTTCTACCCTATTTATAGAGAGAAAAGAAGCCCAAGATCAACCACTTAGGATTCTAATCCCTAAAGAAGATGAAAAGCCACTCGGTCAGTGATATACACGTGTCGCGATGGTTCAGAATGAAACGGCCGCGCTGGATACGTCGCATCTTCTTCGAACACTGTGACTCCTTGAAATTGATAGTTAATTATCCGACGCAGCGATAGATGTAACACTCTGTTCCCATAATATATACTTAGATACGTACACAGATTTTTTTGATCATATTTTTTGATTTACTTTCCATATTTGTTTTTGTTTTATGGTTATTTATATGATTGTTTTGTATTGGATCCGAATTCGTCGACTCGGAGTCAGCCCTAGTCAAAACCAGAGACCTAATCCTAGTGTATTACTCGATTTGGTCTTTTTGGTAGTCAGATTTAATCAATTTTAGTTTCAAACGTCATTTTCTAATATTTTAGATTTTCATGATTTTCTGAAATTTTTTTGAATTATTTTGCAAAATCTTTAAAATTGGTGTTGACCGATATCGCTAGTCGGTTTCAGGATTTTTAATTTACAAACAAAATTAAATTTCTAAAATCCTCTTCTACATTATTTTTTAGAATCACATTTTCTACTTTAATGTATTTTGGAATATTTTTCTGAATTTATAAAAAAATCGACAGGGTTTGGTGTCAGCCGGTATCACTGGTTAATTGCAGGATTTTTAATTTGAAATGAGATTTAATTTCTAAAAATTGATTTTATATTGTACCTTAGGATGATGTTTTTTACCTTGGGATATTTTGGGGATTTTTTTTGGATTAGTCAATTTTTTCCAATACTAAAATAATATTATTGTTATTGCGTTCTTTTCTTTCTTTCCTTTCTTTCTTTTCTTTCTTTTCCCCAAACCCTGGTGTAATATCCCATTTTTGAGATACAAGTTTAATAATGATTAATCATATTTGTTATTGCTAATTGTTAATAGTTATTCTAATGCCTACTATTATTATTATTATCAATATTATTTTGTTTTATTAAGTGTGTGGGTTTGTATATTTTTCTCTCCCTATATCCCTGTCCCTCTCGATGTATGTTTGGTTGTGTGTTATAGCGATTATAGACTTGCTCGTGCGATCCAACTCGGTAACAGGAGACTCGGATTTGTATTCGCTGTGGACCCGATAGACTGGCGATTCGAAGACCGACACATGAGATGATCCGGAAATCTGTACCGGTTCATACAATGAAGACTAGATGGCGATTTGGGCCCGAAATCATGTCATTTCATGTGAGTTTTGTTCTCATGTCATTTTCTTATTTATCGTTGTCAGTAGTATTTTTATATTGTATTATTTCATGTGACCATCTGCTATATTTTACCGGTATGATTACCTGTATCATTTCATGTGATGTCAGTGAGTGCTCACTTTATATATACAGTTGCTATAAGCGTTTATCTGTGTCATTTCACGTGATAGTTGATTGCCTCTATTGATCTGGGACCAGTTGTGGTATACAGTAGACTGTGACTTGATTCGATCTACTGATCAGTTAACCTAATGCATATTTAAGGATAGAGGACATATTTTATGTATAGTGTTTATTGACCATTGTTGGTGATATTCTGATCGGAACTCTTTTAGATATTGAGGACAAGTAGATGTGACATTGCTTTATCGATGGACTGACTGATACACTGATTGATGTTAACTTTGTTAGAGTTGAAATTGACCTGTGATACACACACACATTAGATCTTGATCAGTTTATAGAGAAGATTGATCGTATTAAATTATCATCAGGTGTTGTGCATATACCTTACCTTTGATATCGATATGTAACATGATCTTGATTTGGATTATTGAAATAAGGACTTTCAGATTTACCCTGATTATATTGATTGAGTACTAATGATCTTATCGACGTTGGATATTAGATGTAGAGATGATCGAGATATCATGTTGATCGAGGATATTGTACTCTTTAGTTATGATATTAATTATAGTTGAATAAATCCGGTTTTGAGGATGTTCTGTTCCTTATTTGTGATCTTGGTATTCATTGTTTTGTTGATCTCGAGGATATATTCAGTACTTCATGATTGAGTCTTGACTACTAAAGTTATTCAATTATAGAGATAGAGTTATTATGAGAGTGATTTCATTTGATATCGGTGATCATATTATATGTTTAGAGTTTGATAGCAGTTATCGTTTGATCTCAGTTATTGGTGGCTTAGAGGGTGGATATGTCGATGACTTTGAGGATTAGAGTTGATTGAATAATTTGCCCTTGATTATTCTGTTCATGCCAGCATGTCATTGCTCATATAGAACATCATTATTATACATGATATCTACCTGATAACTATATTGTCTATGTTACCATAGTTGCCGGGAAAATATTGTTACACGATAACAACACCCTCCTGTTATACTTGCTATATATCCTGTTATACTGGTATCCTGATATCACTGTTGATGTTGTTACCATTGTCATCACCGAGTTATCCCAGTGATCTAGGTAACATGTGCATTAAATAATCTTCATAATTTAAATAACATGATATTTAACAACTTACACCGGGATTGGAGAAATTGATGGAGGAGACAACGTCTGTATTTTGGGTGGACCTAGGATATAAGTTGCGCAGCTGAAAGATGGTTTCACTACAGGGTTCCCGTGGGGTGACTTACACCCTGTCATGTTCCTATTCTTATTCCTGTTATACATGTTATACATGTTACCTAACTTATTATACATGTTCCCTGACTACCTTGCGGTAGGGCCTCGTTCAGCGCCAGGAGTCTGGGCCGTGGTCCTGGATATCACAGGATACACTTAAAATACAGACAACATCTCCAACTGATCAGTTTCAATAACATAGAATACTCATTGACATGTGTAGTGGGCATAGTATGAGATGCGTCTATTATAGATGGCAATTGGTATTCACTGACATAATCAATAATAAAACTGAATCGTACATTAACATTGATTTATACATGTTATGATAGACATCTGACACCTGATTGTATACTCGACTTGACGCATACTCTACTGTGTAAGTATACCTAGAGGGGGTGAATAGGTGTATGGCTAATCTAATGAACAAAATGCGAAAATTAAAACTTAAATTGCAACACACTTAATGTAACCAACGAGTGTAGCCGATTTCCCGGTGAAGGGCTCTGGACTAACTCCTCTTGATTCCTCTGAATAAGAGTTGAGGTGCTATATGAAGCTCTCGTAGTTAAACACAAGTGAGGCACACACAAACAACACAAGCATATATATGATATGGCAATATGAATAGATGCACAAAGTAAAGAGAGAGAGAGAGAGAGAGAGTTAGAGTCAATGGATCAAACGCAAACACCGAGATTTGTTTCAAGGTTCGAGCACACAGCTCTACGTCCCCGCCTTCACACAGAAGGATTTTCAATCCACTAACTTGTTCACACAGGACTCCCACACAGGGAACCTCCACTGAGGATTTGGGGCAATACAATAACCGGAGTACACAACTCCTCTCTATACAAATACAACCTCTACACTTAGAGGTTAGGCACAAAGCCACCACAAAACTCAATCAACCTCACAAATGAGGGATGGGCACAAAGCCAATACAAACACAATCAACCTCTCACTAGAGGGATAGGGCACAAAGCCACCACTCTAAAATCAACATCTACACAAGAGGGATAACACAAAGTAGGAGGGTTACAACTTGGTGATCAAAAGACCACAAACCAAATCTTTCTCACTTACACAAAGATCCTAATAGATAGGTAGATATGATGAGCTCAAGTGAGAAAATAAAGTGTTTGGAAATGAAAACAATAAAGAAAAACACTTGAGAAAATCACAAGATAGATATAGAATTAGAGATCAAAAACCAATTCCCAAATACTCTCTTTTTCTTTGAATTTTCCAAAGCTTTAAAACAAATAAAGATCGATCTTTTGAACCCAAAAATCTTTTGAAAACTTGCTGTTTAAACACTAGAGAATAGGAGAAATTTTGCTCTAAAAAGTTCTACCTATAACACTCTTGAAATGGGGTATTTATATTCCCCCAAAAGAATCTGCCCGTTGGCAGCAGATAGGTCAAAATTGACCTTCCGATGGACCGGCCGGTCGACCAGCCAACAGTCAAAAAATTGACCATTGAGCCTACCAGTCGGCCGCCCGGTCGACCGTGCTCAGAACCAGAGAGCAACGGCTCTCTGGCCGGTCGACCGCCCGGTCGACCGGGGCAACCCGAGAGTGGGTTGCCTTCAGTCGGTCGACCGCTCGGTCGACCGGCCCAAGGGGCTGGCCTGCGTGCACATCCTTGTGCACGTCGGTTGACCGGTCCGGTCGACCGACTCTAGGCCCGGTCGATCGGCCCGGTCGACCGCCAGAGCCTGGCAGGGCTGCTTTAGGGATTAGAAAACTGGGTTTTTATTATCCTATTAAATTCCATAAAATCTCTAAAAATTCACAAAAATAAGTTCTTATATTCTCTTTGAAATACAAACTTGTTTCAGTAAAAATCAAACCAAGTTACAAACATTTTGAACTTTTTTGTGTTATGGAAATTTGCCGAAAACCAAAACTCGTATTTTTCCAAAACTAGGATTTTTGAATGGAAATCCGATTTTTCCAAAACACATCCAAATATAAAAACATGATATAGAAACAACATTTAAGCATGTAGTATATGGATAGAATCCAATATACATATAAAGATATATATATATATATATATATATATATATATATATATATATATATATATATATATCAATGTTTTTGACTTAAAGTCCAAAAATAAGTTTTGTTAAAATACAAAACTCCAAATACATGAATAGGCATATCAAAATAAGTTTGTCTAAGTATATGAAGCATACATGTATATAGAACAAATCTAATATACATTAAACCATGTAAACTTATTTTGATTCTATCTATTCATGAAAAACAAGATCGGTTAAAGCAAAAACCGAAAACCGAAAAATGAAACTTAACCAAGTATGTGTGTTGTGAACTTGAGCATATCACACTATCTAACTTTAACAAATAGATCTAAACAACTATAAACTAAATACTGTACTGAAGTCTTCTTCTAGAGCTCCGTCTCCAAGTTGACTCGATCCAAACGTGATCCACCGCGCTTGACTCCAACGAGTGCTAGATATGAACTTTGACGCTCGGGCTCTTGAATCACCATGTGAAAGCTCCAAAAACACCTTTATTGAAGCTAATCACCTACTAATATCTTGGTTAAATATCTGAAACTAAATATCACAAGATTATTAGTAAACTATAACTACATGAGTTAATCATCATCAAAACTAGAGTGGAAGGTCTCTGGGCAACAATCTTCCCCTTTTTGATAATGACAAAACTCATGGAGTTATATATGCATGGATTAAAGTTAAGCTTCAAAGAAGCTCCCCTTTAACTCATGCATAGCAATAAAAATAAGATATTCAATGAAGCACATGAATACTAAACAAATGTATGCATCAATTAGGAGAGAGAAACATGCATAAATCAAACATATGTTTCAAAAACCTTCTCCCCCTTTTTGTTTAAACTCTCAAAATCATTTTTCTCATATATTATTGTAAGATGCATAAACTAAATATATGCAAAAATACAAATATGCATATATAAACTTAAAATCTTTCTCCCCCTTTTTGTCAATCATCAACAAAGGGGTCAAAGAAAATAATGTTCTCCCCCTTTTTGTCTTAAATAAAAAAAATATCAATAAGGGGTGAAATCAAATCAAAATATTTTGATACCAATTGAAAAATAAATATATCAATTGAGTGCATCATGATATCAATTTAAAATAAAACAAAACATACCAATTGAAGGTACATAAAACAAATGTTTTAATATAAATTTAAATACCAATTGATACTAATTGTAAATAAATACCAATTAAATACCAATTGTAAGTAAATAAATCATTTTGAGCAATTCAACCAAAAATTTTGATATCAATAAAACATACCAATTGTTAACATTGTTTTATTGTTTTCTTTATTGTAAGTAAACTTATAGGTAATCTTGATACCAATTTGTAAAGATTAGTACCAATTGAAAGTAATTTTTCATTAAAAAGCATATGATACCAAAAATAATCAATATCCTTTTCCAATTATTTTCAACATAAAGTGTGGGAGTAGAATACCAAAGGTAAGTAAAAATAAAAATTTTCTCCCCCTTTATGAAATATCAAATAAAATAATGCATAAGCTTGTATATGATACCAATTGAAACATAATCAATTGAAATATAATAGTCACTTAAGAAATCAAGCTTAGCAAAACTAAAATTTGTGCTCAAAGATATAGACATATGTAAGCACAAATAAACCATATATATATATATATATGTATGTATATATATATATATATGTAAGTATATATATATATATGTAGTATATATATATATATATATATGTATGTATATATATATATATGTATGTGTGTGTGTGTATATATATATATATATATATATATATATATATATATATATATATATATATATATATATATATATATATATGTATGAAAATTTAATACCAATCGAAATTGATACTATTTGAAGTGTAAGCTACATACATAGAAACATATATGAGTATACAAAAAATGTCAATAGTGATACCAATTGAAAAAATCCAATGATACCAATTGAAAACATAATAAGATCAAGTGTATAACTCATATTACTTACCACCCATTTCATGCACATGTTTAAAAAGATTTTCAATAATAAGCATATAAGGCATGGTCGCCCAACCAACCGCCCTTCAATGGAAGGAGTTTTCAAAAATAGGTTTGAAAATAGTTTAGCATAATTGAAAATTCTTTCAAAATGAAGAATACGAACTAGTTATATGAAAAATTTGTAAACTAGTACGAAATCCTTCAAGTAAGGAATAAAACAAGAATATATTCTATAAAACATGAAAATCACTAAAGTAATGTCACTCAAAATCTATATAGCACATATAATACTCATGAAAATAAAATCATGAGAAAACATCAAATAATATGAGTGTACAAGTTTTGTGAAAGACAAGTCATGGAAATAGGCAATTAAACTCAATTATGAAATTCCTTAAAAAAATATGAAAATCATCAAAACTAGAAACCTTCAAAGTATATGTATGTCATGTACAAACTAAAGTATACATACATATCCAAATATAAACGAGTCCACAAAAATATATGCATGAAGGCAAGTGGCTCAAGGATGTATATGTATAGCTAATAGTTTAGACAAAATAGACATATATATGAAGTTAAAATATACACATAAAAATATGTCAAAAATATGGAATACAAGTCAAATGCATGAATCATCAAAACTAGACTATACTAGTACATCTAATGGATACAAATGAGCGTTCAAGCACAAACATATAATGATCTATTTGTGGCTCACAGTTGTACAAGTATATATCTAAGTTTTAATGAAAACTAACATCTAAACATGTAATCAAAACATGAAGCATAGAAATCAAAACAAAAACTCATATACATATGATCATTATGTACATGCACATGTATAGAACTAGGACATACACATTAGTTAAAACAAATGTGAGAACACAAAGATATAAATCCATATTAAGCATGGGTGTCTCAAATAACTAAACATGTATATCACTGATCTAAATATCATGGCATATGACATATTAATCATGAAACATCAAGACATGCTAAAAATAATGGTATGAAAAGCATGTAAACAATAAATGAGGAGTAAGAGATTGTTACCAAAACCGAGAGGGCAACTCTCTATGTCTCCAAAATAAGGTGGTCCTCCCACCAAACTTTCCTTGAAAGTGATGCATCCAAATTGTCCTCATAAAGCTCGGAACGCATCCACCTCAAGGCACCATTACTCTCACGTCATGCGAGAGCCCACACCTACATCAAAAATAATAGGGGTGGTTTTTTGGTACCCACACTCTTTTGGGTCCATGGGGGTTAGCTCCTTTCCTAACCCAAACAAATTTAGTTGCTAAATTTGAATCATGTATACGATCATAACAAAACTTAGCAAGGTGATCCTTACGTCCACGATATGTACAAGTGTACACATGAGCATACATAGTGTTGTGTACATGAACGTGCGAAGCATGTGTATGCCATGGATGGTGTGCATGCATAGAAGGAATGTGTTTCTTGTGAAACATGGATTCCAAATGTGAGTGGTTCAAAGCACATTGGCTCAAAGTGGAGCACACTCTTCTTTAACAAACATATATCATTATCAATTAAGGAAGAAGTGGTGCATGCAATAGGTGAGCTAGATGAAGAAGCTACACTAGCATGGCAAACATGTGAATCAATATCATTTTTCAAATTTTTATTTTCCATTAGGCAAACTTCTAAATCTTTTGAAATCAAATCAATTTTGTTTTTCAAAAAATCATTTTCTTTTACAACAAAATCAAGTTTTGAAGACAAGTTTTCATTTTTCTTCAAAATATCATTACAATCAGTTTTATTTTTCAAGATCTTATTTTCATTTAGGGCAAGATCAAGTTTAGATTTCAATGAATCCCTTTCATTAGAAATCTCCACTTTCTCTTGCAAAACCAAATCAAGCTTTGAAATCAAATCTTTATTTTCTTTATTTAATCCTAAAATCTTCTTTTTCAAAAGATTATATTTTTCCAATAAATTTTTACAAACAATTCAAAGTTCTTCATTCAAAGCATTTGCACCAACATAATCATTACTAGAAGAACTAGCATCATCATCATCTAGTTGAGATTCCGAATATACCTCAAGGGAGTCATTCCCTTGGATCATGTAGCATTGTTGCTCAGATTCTCCACTAGATTCATCCTCCGTTTGGATTGGCAATTGAAGCTTGGAGGAGGTCAACGCATTCCATAATGCAAAGGCGGAATCACAGTTACAAACCATAGAAAGATATTCTATATTAAGCGTGCTTCTAAGTGCCTCAAGGGCTTATGCATTGGCCTCTAAATGCTTGCTATTACCAAGATAGGATTTCTTGGTAGCGGTAAAGAAAACATGCAAGTCTAGGGTTTTCAAGTACATGGACATCCTAAATTTTCACATGTCAATGTTGGAAACATCAAACATGGGAGGTGACAAGCAATTCATGAGTGTGTGTAAACAATATAAATGTGCAAATGCAAATGATAGATTAGCAAACCAAGATCACACTCCTAGGTGGTTAAACCAAATATTTCAGGAGCGTAGGCTCTGATACCAATTGTAAGTACACCTAGAGGGGGGTGAATAGGTGTACAGCTAATCTAATGAACAAAATGTGAAAATTAAAACTTAAATTGCAACACACTTAATGTAACCAACGAGTGTAGCTGAATTCCCGGTGAAGGGCTCTGGACTAACTCCTCTTGATTCCTCTGAATAAGAGTTGAGGTGCTATATGAAGCTCTCGTGATTAAACACAAGTGAGGCACACACAAACAACACAAACATATATATGATATGGCAATATGAATAGATGTACAAAGTAAAGAGAGAGAGAGAGAGAGAGTTAGAGTCAATAGATCAAACGCAAACACCGAGATTTGTTTCGAGGTTCGAGCACACAGCTCTATGTCCCCGCCTTCACACAGAAGGATTTCTAATCCACTAACTTGTCCACACAGGACTCCCACACAGGGAACCTCCACTGAGGATTTGGGGCAATACAATAACCGGGAGTACACAACTCCTCTCTATACAAACACAACCTCTACACTTAGAGGTTAGGCACAAAGCCACCATAAAACTCAATCAACCTCACAAATGAGGGATGGGCACAAAGCCAATACAAACACAATCAACCTCTCACTAGAGGGATAGGGCACAAAGCCACCACTCCAAAATCAATCTCTACACAAGAGGGATAACACAAAGTAGGAGGGTTACAACTTGGTGATCAAAAGACACAAACCAAATCTTTCTCACTTACACAAAGATCCTAATAGATAGGTAGATATGATGAGCTTAAGTGAGAAAATAAAGTGTTTGGAAATAAAACAATAAAGAAAAACACTTGGGAAAATCACAAGATAGATATAGAATTAGAGATCAAAAACCAATTCCCAAATACTCTCTTTTTCTTTAAATTTTTCAACACTTTAAAAAATAAAGATAGATCTTTTGAGCCCAAAAATCTTTTGAAAACTTGCTGCTTAAACACTAGAGAATAGGAGAAATTTTGCTCTAAAAAGTTCTACCTAAAACACTCTTGAAATAGGGTATTTATAATCCCCCAAAAGAATCTGCCCGTTGGTAGCAGATAGGTCAAAATTGACCTTCGGTCGACCGGCCGGTCGACCGGCCAACGGTCAAAAAGTTGACCGTTGAGCCTGCCGGTCGACCGCCCGGTCGACCGTACTCAGAACCAGAGAGCAACGGCTCTCTGGCCAGTCGACCGCCCGGTCGACCGGGGCAACCCGAGAGTGGGTTGCCTTCAGTCGGTCGACCGCTCGGTCGACCGGCCCAAGGGGCTGGCCTGCGTGCACATCCTTGTGCACGTCGGTCGACCGGTCCGGTCGACCGCCAGAGCCTGGCAGGGCTGCTTTAGGGATTAGAAAACTGGGTTTTTATTATCCTATTAAATCCCATAAAATCTCTAAAATTCACAAAAATAAGTTCTTATATTCTCTTTGAAATACAAACTTGTTTGAGTAAAAATCAAACCAAGTTACAAACATTTTGAACTCTTTTTGTGTTATCGAAATTTGCTGAAAACAAAAACTCGTATTTTTCCAAAACTAGGATTTTTGAATGGAAATCCGATTTTTTCAAAACACATCCAAACACAAAAACATGATATAGAAACAACATTTAAGCATGTAGTATATGGATAGAATCCAATATACATATAAAGATATATATATATATATATATATATATATATATATTATATATATATATATATATATATATAATATATATCATTGTTTTTGACTTAAAGTCCAAAAATAAGTTTTGTTAAATACAAAACTCCAAATACATGAATAGGCATATCAAAATAAGTTTGTCTAAGTATATGAAGCATACATGTATATAGAACAAATCTAATATACATTAAACCATGTAAACTTGTTTTGATTCTATCTATTCATGAAAAACAAGATCGGTTAAACCAAAACCGAAAACCAAAACATGAAACTTAAACAAGTGTGTGTGTTGTGAACTTGAGCATATCACACTATCTAACTTTAACAAATGGATCTAAACAACTATAAACTAAACACTGTATCGAAGTCTTCTTGTAGAGCTCCGTCTCCAACTTGACTCGATCCAAACGTGATCCACCGAGCTTGACTCCAACGAGTGCTACATATGAACTTTGACGCTCGGGCTCTTGAATCACCATGTGAAAGCTCCAAAAACACTTTTGTTGAAGCTAATCACCTACTAATATCTTAGTTAAATATCTGAAACTAAATATCACAAGATTATTAGTAAACTATAACTACATGAGTTAATCATCATCAAAACTAGAGTGGAAGGCATCTGGGCCAACATACTGTGTGCTATCCACATTACTGTTTATTTACTTTATGCATGTCTCTTCTGTAGGACACCTAGAGGGGGGTGAATAGGTGACTAGCTAATCTAATGCCAAACTAATGTGGAATTAAAAACTATTTAAGCAAACTAAAAACTATTATGTAAAACACACCAAGTATAACACAAGAGTGTAACCGAATTCCTGGTAAAGGGCTTTGGACTATCTCCTCAAGATTCCTCTAGATAAGAGTTGAGGTGCCACTCGCTATGACTCTCTTGGTTGAATACAAGTGTGAGCAAATAATTCCAAGTATATAACAATTAGAGCACAAGATATATCAAGCATATAAACATATAAGCAATGTAAGCATGCAAGATATAAACACAAGTGAGATATAGAGAGAGCAATCGCAACCACGGGAGATTTGTTTCGAGGTTCGAGCACCCTTGCTCTACATCCCCGCCTTCAATACTATGAAGGATTTCCACTAAAGCCGATCCCACCAGATCACTCGGTGTTGTAACACCTACAATGAGTTCACATTAGAACTCCTTACACTCACTAGTCCCTCTCTTGTTCCCGCAAGAACAACACACGCAAGCACACTAGCTTGCCCAGGCCGCACCTTTACACCGAGCTCCCACAAGAACTCGAAACAACACGAACTCGCAAGTTCGCCTCTTCAAATACAAGATGAAACACTTGGTGATCTAAACACTGTTGGCCCAAGAGGTCACACTCTCCAATTGTTTTGTGTTTTGATGATGACAAACCAAATATGAGCTATTTGGTACTAACAAGTTTGTTAAGATAAGTTTCAGGTTTGTACCATGTTTAGAGACCATTCGCTTAGCTATTGCAAGAACTTCTAAGTTCCACAAAGCAAGGAAGGCAAATTGCACATCAAGGAAGGATCATAGAAGAGAAGGCACTAGCAAGGCATTGGATGGCTCAAAGACTTGAAGATAGCTCAAGAAGTCTTCATGTAATTTATTTTTCAGTTTATAGTATGTTAAAGAATAGTGGATAGGTTTGAAGCTCTATCACACACGTTTTTGCGCACATGCTTATTCCAAAATAATTTCTTATAAATTATACAAAAATATTTTGCATACAAGTTTTTGCCTACAGATATATATTTATGTTTTATACTATTCCCTGTTCAAAAGTATTTTTGTTAAAATCAAAATCCTCTTTGTTTTCTTTTCTAAAATCAATTTTTGACCTGATCCGGTCGACCGGGGCAGTCGACCGAGTCTGTGTCAGTCTGGTCCGGTCGACCGGACCAGTCGACCGAAGTTCTGGCAGATGCACGTATCCATGTGCATGTCTGTCGGTCGACCGGGGCGGTCGACCGGACTATTGTTTTTGCTCACAGGTTTTATCGGTCGACCGCTAGCCTATAACGGTCGAATTTTTGTACTACCGGTCGACCGGCCCAGTCGACCGATCTGACCGTTTGAACAGTAACGGGCAGATTTTTAAGAGCTGTTTATTTTTGTCTTTTGTGTTTAAAAATTCGTTTAAGGATATATTTTGATCTAATCACCTCTTAAACATCAGTAATTATGTTTTATCCCTAAAACCTAGCCCTCTCCTATAAATAGGGGTGTTTGGGGAGAGATTGGTTACAACAATTATTGCTAAAAATTCAAAAGTTTAAGGCTTTCAAAGTTCTTGGTTTTTGTGCTAAATTCTCTCAATTTTCTGAAGGGCTTTCAAAAGTTTTTCTCTGATTTCAATTTCTTTTCCTTACACACAAAAGAGCTTCAATTCTACACATTATTCTCTAAGGACCTTTGTAAGGGAAGAGATTTTGAAAGAGAGAGTTTGTGGTCTTTTGACTACCAAGGAAATCACTTGTTCTTGAGATTGTAGGAGTGGGTACTCCATTGTAATTATTCTTTGTGATAGTGGAAGTAGCTAGAATCCTTCTGGGGAAGGCGGGGAGTAGAGCTGGGTGCTCGAACCTCGATAACATATCCTTGTGTTTGCGATTGGTTTACTTTCTTGCACTCTTTTACTATACTTGCTCTTATTCTTGCTCATCATAATCATTGTCATATTTACTTGCTTGCATTCATCTTGTGAAACTTGATTGTTGTAGCTTTAAATTTTTTATTTGCCCCGTGATTAGCATTGTCACCTATTCACCCCCCCTCTAGGTGACTTTTCAATTGGTATCAGAGCTTGGACTCTAGGTTTGGCTTAACATCCATAGAGAGATCCTTAAAATATTGCTAATCAATATTTTCATTTCATTCATTCATCACTAGTAAACATGGCCGACAACATTAAATCCCCACCTAAATTTGATGGCCTCAATTTCCCAATTTGGAAGGTTAGGATGACTATATTTTTGCAATTTTTGGGTAGCTTAGTAGCCAAGTCCTTGACTAAACCCTATGTAGCACCCGATAGTGATGAGAGCACTTGAACCGACTTCAACTTTAGGGAATATGAGGCTAACTCCAAGGCCCAAAACTCCCTATTAACCGCCTTGAATGAGGATGACCTTACACGGGTAATTCATTGCCAATCCGCCTATGAGATTTGGCAACATTTATTGGTCACACACGAAGGGACTTCACAAGTCAAGAGAGCTAAAATAGATCTCTTGAGGTCCCAATATGAGTCATTCAAAATGCTTGATGAAGAATCTATTGATAGTATGATTACTCGTTTCACTAAAATCACTAATGGTCTCTCTTCATTAGGTGATGACATCTCCAACGATCAAAAGGTGCGAAAAGTGATTCGGGCGCTTCCTTCTTCATGGGAGATCAAGGCCACCACCTTAAAGGAGTTGAACGACAAGGACGAGATGGACATCATTAGTCTCATGGGAACCTAAAGACCCATGAGATGGAGAAGAAGGCAAGAGATGAAGCCACTACCTCAAAGAAGAAATCCATAGCTTTCAAGACTTCATCCACCAATGATGACGATGATGAAGACGAAGAAGAAGATGAGGAGCTAACTCTACTTGTGCGGAATGTCAAGAAGTTGTACCGAAAGAACAAGTTCAACTTCCGGAGAAGATTCGAAGGCAAAGAGGAGCGGAAGATCATTTGCTATAATTGCCGCAAACCCGGACATATCATGGCGGATTTTCCGGAGTTCAAGAAGAAGATGACTTCCTCCTTCAAGCCAAGAAACCGAAGGAGAAGAAAGCCTACAAAGCAACATGGGATTCGGAAAGCGAGTCCGAAGAGGAGGTGGATCAAGCTAACATGTGTTTCATGGCAAACACACCCAAGGTAACCCCTCAATCCCTTGATGATGAAGATGATGATGTAAGTAAGGAAGTTCTAGTGCATGCTTTTGTAGAACTTTCTGAAACTTATGATAACAAGAAACTTGAATGCATAAAATTACAAAAAGAAGTTGCTTTTCTTAAGAATCAACTTGCCATTGTTTCTAAAGAAAAAGATGATATTTCTTCTAATTTCATTTCCATGCAAAAAGAATTTTGTGCCTACAAGAGTACTTGTAAGGCAAAATCTCCTATTATTGATGAAAAAGAAATTTCTTCTTTTAAATCAAAATGAATGATTTTGAAAAGGTTTTAAAAGATTGTGCCTTTAATACTAAGAAACTTGAAGAAAAATTTTCTAAAAAGCACACATCTCATGCTAAGATTCCTCATGCTCACACTACACCTAACACGTCTCATGCCCATGCTCACAAATCACACACCCATTATGCTTTTAAATATGGTAGAGTATATAGATGCACATATTGTGGTAAAAATGGACATTTAGCTAAGTTTTGCTATGATCAACTAAATAGAACAAATAATCTTGTTTGGGTTCATGACACTAACCCTAGAGGACCCAAGAAAATGTGGGTACCAAAATCAAGTCTTAAATTGTTTGATGTAGGTACACACCAAAGCTCCAAGACGTAGGGAGCGGTGGTACCTTGATAGTGGTTGTTCAAGACACATGACATGGGACATCAACAACTTCACAACCCTATCAAGGTACATGGAAGGTGGCACCGTCACCTTCGGGGATGACTCCAAAGGAACTATCATTGGTATAGGTAACATTCAAATTGGTGCATCTCCTATTATTGAGAATGTTGTTTTAGTAGATGGTTTAAAACATAATTTGCTTAGCATTAGTCAACTTTGTGATCGTGGACTTAAAGTTGTTTTTGATGATACTTCTTGTAAGATTTTTGATGTTAAATCTGATATTTGTATTCTCACCGGTTTTTGTGATAATAATGTTTATATTATTGACATGCTTAATTTAGATTGTTCTACTAAATGCTTGAATGCTTTTGATAAAAATTCTTGGCTTTGGCATAGAAGACTAGGACATGCATCTTTTGACCATATCTCTAGGATTAATTCAAAGGAATTGGTGAAGGGTATACCTTGCTTGGATTTTGAGAAAGACCGCATTTGTAGTGCGTGCCAACTTGGGAAACAAACCAAGTCTTCCTTAAACCAATCAAGGATATCATGTCAACTAGGCCTTTAGAATTAATTCATATGGATCTTTTTGGACCAACTAAAACTAAGAGTTTAAATGGAAGTAGATTTGCATTTGTTTTGGTTGATGATTTCTCCCGTTTTACTTGGGTTTTCTTTTTACAAAATAAAGATCAAACTTTTTCTCATTTTAAAATTTTTCGAAAAAGAGTTGAAAAAGAAAAGGGTTTTCCGATTTTGAGAATAAGGAGTGATAGAGGTGGTGAGTTTGTTAACCAACTCTTCATGACTTATTGTGATGAAAAGGGAATTAAGCATGAAATGTCTTGTCCTAGAACTCCACAACAAAATGGAGTTGTAGAAAGGAAAAATAGAACACTTCAAGAGATGGCTAGGACAATGATAAGTGAATATGACCTCCCTCAATATTTATGGGCCGAGGCCGTAAACACCGCATGCTATATATCAAATCGTATTTATTTGTGCAAAAATTCTTCAAAAACATCATTTGAAATGTATCATTCTAGAAAACCAAATGTTGCATATTTTAAAGTTTTTGGATGCAAGTGTTTTGTTTTGAATACTAAGGATAATTTGGGTAAATTTGATGCTAAGGCTTATGAGGCTATCTTTGTTGGATATTCCTCTACTAGCAAAGCATATAGAGTTTTCATTAGATCTTCTCAAACCATTGAAGAATCCATGCATGTTAAGTTTGAAGAATCTAATGTGTTTGTTGAGAATGTTGTAGAGTTTGAACCATTAGGTGAAGACATGGAGAGACTATCCTTGAAGGACTCACCCGCTCAAGAAGAAAAGCTAGATCCTATTGGTGAAGTTCAAGAGGATAAGGAGGAAAGCACTCAACCGCTTCCTAAAGCTTGGAGATACGCTACAAATCATCCTAAGGAGCTCATCTTGGGTGATGCATCTAAAGGAGTCACTACGCGCTCCAAACTCCATGACCTATGTGGTAACTTTGCTTTCATTTCTCATTTTGAACCCAAAGGCATTCTCGAAGCCGAGACGGACCCATATTGGTTGCTTGCCGTGCAAGAGGAACTCAATCAATTTGAGCGCAACCAAGTTTGGCACCTTGTTCCTAAGCCCCACGATAGACCAAAAATTGGTACTAAGTGGATCTTTAGAAACAAGATGGATGAGTCCGGAAATGTCATTAGGAATAAAGCTAGGTTAGTGGCCCAAGGTTACACTCAAGTTGAGGGAATTGACTTTGAGGAGACCTTTGCACCCGTAGCACGGCTTGAAGCCATACGGATGACACTAGCTTTTGCATGTTTTAAAAATTTTAAACTTTTTCAAATGGATGTAAAAAGTGCATTTTAAATGGTTTTATTAATGAAGAAGTTTATGTTTCTCAACCTCCCGGTTTTGTTGATCATGTTCATCCCGATTTTGTTTTTAAACTTGATAAAGCTTTGTATGGATTGAAACAAGCTCCAAGAGCTTGGTATGAAAGGCTTTCTAGTTTTCTCATTTCAAATGATTTTATTAAAGGCAAAGTAGACTCAACTCTTTTTACTAAGCATGTTGATAATGATATTTTAATTGTGCAAATTTATATTGATGATATAATTTTTGGATCTACTAATGAGCTTTTGTGCAAGGATTTTGAGAAGGTAATGCAACTAGAATTTGAAATGTCTTCAATGGGTGAGCTCAATTTCTTCCTTGGACTCCAAATCAAGCAATTGCAAGACGGAACCTTCATTAACCAAGCCAAGTACGCAAAGGAGCTAGTAAAGAAGTTTGGGCTTGAAGGATCAAAGGCTTGCAACACTCCAATGGCAACTACAACCAAGCTTGATAAGGACGAACAAGGTAAAAATGTTGATATTAAATTATATAGAAGCATGATAGGAAGTCTTTTATATTTGACGGCAAGTAGGCCGGATATCATGTTTAGTGTGTGTCTTTGTGCTAGATTTCAATCGTGTCCTAAAGAGTCTCATCTTATTGCGGTAAAACGCATTATTCGTTATATTAAGGGCACTATTGGAATGGGTCTTTGGTATCCGAAAACTAGAGATTTTTCAATGACTAGCTATTCGGATGCCGACTATGCGGGTTGTAGAGTAGATAGAAAGAGTACTAGTGGGACATGTCAATTTCTTGGTAATTGTCTTGTTTCATGGTCCTCTAGGAAGCAAAATTCCGTAGCTCTCCCAACCGCCGAGGCGGAGTATGTTGCCGCGGGGGCTTGTTGTGCACAAGTCCTTTGGATGAAACATACTCTCCTTGATTTTGATTTGCACTTTGATCATATAAAAATATTTTGTGATAATACTAGTACTATACACATGACCAAAAATGCAAATCAACATAGTAAGACCAAGCACATTGAGATTAGATATCACTTTCTTAGAGATCATTTTGAGAAAGGTGATATAGATATTGATTATGTTTCCACGGATTTACAACTAGCCGATATTTTCACTAAACCCCTTGATTTTGCTAGATTTTCGTTTATTTGTGGAGAACTTAATGTTTGTATTATTGAATAGACATGTTTTTCATAACCCTTTTTGATGTATGACAAAAAGGGGGAGAATAAGTTTACATGACAAAAATAAGTTCATTTGGTCTTGGTTCCATATGAATTTATATGCTTTATTTTAAAAGATTTGTTTTATGAGTTTTATGTTTATGTATGTATGAGTTTTGAATTCATGTATTCTTGTGTTTTAGTTGTTTTGGTATTTTTTTGGTATCAAGAGCAATTTTTGTGTTCAATAATTGGTGCATCATTTCAATTATTGGTATCTAAAGCATATTCTTGTGTTTTATGTATAGCATAATTTGAGGGGGAGTTTTCTCCTCCTTATATTTTTGTTAATAGCCTATTTGTTTTGTCATCATCAAAAAGGGGGAGATTGTTGGCCCAAGAGGTTACACTCTCCAATTGTTTTGTGTTTTGATGATGACAAACCAAATATGAGCTATTTGGTACTAACAAGTTTGTTAAAATAAGTTTCAGGTTTGTACCATGTTTAGAGACCATTCGCTTAGCTATTGCAAGAACTTCTAAGTTCCACAAAGTAAGGAAGGCAAATTGCACATCAAGGAAGGATCATAGAAGAGAAGGCACTAGTAAGGCATTGGATCGCTCAAAGACTTGAAGATAGCTCAAGAAGTCTTCATGTAATTTGTTTTTCAGTTTATAGTATGTTAAAGAATAGTGGATAGGTTTGAAGCTCTATCACACACGTTTTTGCGCACATGCTTATTCCAAAATAATTTCTTATAAATTATACAAAAATATTTTGCATACAAGTTTTTGCCTACAGATATATATTTATGTTTTATACTATTCCCTGTTCAAAAGTATTTTTGTTAAAATCAAAATCCTCTTTGTTTTCTTTTCTAAAATCAATTTTTGACCTGATCCGGTCGACCGGGGCAGTCGACCGAGTCTGTGTCAGTCTGGTCCGGTCGACCGGACCAGTCGACCGAAGTTCTGGCAGATGCACGTATCCATGTGCATGTCTGTCGGTCGACCGGGGCGGTCGACCGGACTATTGTTTTTGCTCACAGGTTTTATCGGTCGACCGCTAGCCTATAACGGTCGAATTTTTGTACTACCGGTCGACCGGCCCAGTCGACCGATCTGACCGTTTGAACAGTAACGGGCAGATTTTTAAGAGCTGTTTATTTTTGTCTTTTGTGTTTAAAAATTCGTTTAAGGATATATTTTGATCTAATTACCTCCTAAACATCAGTAATTATGTTTTATCCCTAAACCCTAGCCCTCTCCTATAAATAGGGGTGTTTGGGGAGAGATTGGTTACAACAATTATTGCTAAAAATTCAAAAGTTTAAGGCTTTCAAAGTTCTTGGTTTTTGTGCTAAATTCTCTCAATTTTCTGAAGGGCTTTCAAAAGTTTTTCTCTGATTTCAATTTCTTTTCCTTACACACAAAAGAGCTTCAATTCTACACATTATTCTCTAAGGACCTTTGTAAGGGAAGAGATTTTTGAAAGAGAGAGTTTGTGGTCTTTTGACTACCAAGGAAATCACTTGTTCTTGAGATTGTAGGAGTTGGGTACTCCATTGTAATTGTTCTTTGTGATAGTGGAAGTAGCTAGAATCCTTCTGGGGAAGGCGGGGAGTAGAGCTGGGTGCTCGAACCTCGATAACATATCCTTGTGTTTGCGATTGGTTTACTTTCTTGCACTCTTTTACTATACTTGCTCTTATTCTTGCTCATCATAATCATTGTCATATTTACTTGCTTGCATTCATCTTGTGAAACTTGATTGTTGTAGCTTTAAATTTTTATTTGCCCCGTGATTAGCATTGTCACCTATTCACCCCCCCCTCTAGGTGACTTTTCAAACACTTTGATCACCTAAAAACACTCTCACAACAACTCTCCTATAGGATTGATATAGTAATAGAAAGCTCAAGTATGTGAGAGAAAACTAGATAGAATAGTGGAGGAAAAACTCAAGAAATCTCTTTTTCAAAACACACTAGAAAACTCTCCTTTTGATATGGAAGTATTTGGCTCTAAAACAAGTGGAGATAAGCACTAAAAGATGTAGGAAAAACTAGCTTGAAAACCCACTTAAAATCTTGTATAAAGCAGTCTAAGGGACCTCAATTTATAGGCTCCCAAAATATGGCCGTTGGAGGCCAACTCAGCAGAAATCCTACTATCGGTCGACCGCCCGGTCGACCAGCCAACGGTCAGATTTCTAGCCGTTGTGCCACCGGTCGACCGCCCGGTCAACCGAGGCCTGGATATAGAGAGCAGAGCTCTCTGCCGGTCGACCGCCTGCTCGACCGGGGCCACATCTAGAGAGCAGAGCTCTCTGGCGGTCGATCAGGTCGGTCGACCGGCGCTCTAGCCAAACTGGCTGTGCATGTTTGTGCACATCGGTCAACCGGACCGGTCGACCGACTTCTGTCTCGATCGGCCGTTAGGTCAACCGGCAGAAGGCCTGGTCAAACAATTTTTAGGGATTAAAATTTGGTCTTTTTATCTTCAATAAAATCCCATAAATTCTCATAAATTTCACAAAAATAAGTTCATTAACATACTATGATATACAAATATGTTTGATTAAAAATCAAAACATATTACAAATATTTTGAACTATTTTGTGAGAAACTTTGGCTTTAAGCAAAAACTGTATTTTTTAAAAACAATCTCCAAATTGAAAAACGATTTTTTCAAAACTTCTCCAAATACAAAAACAAGATATTTTAAACACTTTTGAAGCATAGTGTGTATGGATATGATCCACTACACATATGAGATGAAATATCTATGTTTTTGATAATAAGCTCTAAAATAGTTTGATAAAACACATGTATATTTTGAAGCTTAAAATCAAAACGGTATTTTCTAAAAACACATATAAATTTTATTTGTGTGTAAATGAACTTGAGCAATCCACCAACTAATCTATCCTTTACATTTTATCAAAAAACAAAATCTTACAAAACTCGATACAAGTCTTCTTGAAAATCTTCTTCTCCTTTTGACTTGGCCAAACCTTGATCCAATGAGTTAGACTCCTCTTTAGTACTTGATGCAATCTTTATGCGCGAGCTTTTGAATCAACACGTACTAGCTCCAAAACTTGACTTCGAATCCTTTGTTGAGGCAAAACACCTACTAAGGTCTTGATTAAATATCTTGTAAGTACACCTAGGGGGGGTGAATAGGTGTACTGCTAATCTAATGAATAAAATGCGAAAATTAAAACTTTAAATAACAACACACTTAATGTAACCAACGAGTGTAGCCGAATTCCCGGTGAAGGGCTCTGGACTAACTCCTCTTGATTCCTCTGAATAAGAGTTGAGGTGCTATATGAAGCTCTCGTGGTTAAATACAAGTGAGGCACACACAAACAAGCCAAGCATATAATATGTGAATGTGCAATATGAAATGATGGAAGGCACAAAGAGAGAGAGAGTCAATGGATCAAACGCAAACACAAGTAATTTGTTTCGAGGTTCGAGCCACTGCTCTACGTCCCCGCCTTCACACAGAAGGATTTCTAATCCACTAACTTGTCCACACCGACTCCCACACAGGGAACCTCCACTGAGGATTTGGGGCAAATACAATTGGGAGTACACAACTCCTCTCTCAACCAAATACAACCTCTCACTAGAGGCAATGCACAACCAACAAAAACACCACCTCACACAAGAGGGGTAGGAACTTAGCCAATACAAATCAATCACCTCACACTTGAGAGATTCCAACACAAACTCCACCTCTCACTAGAGGGAGCTAAACACAATCTCCACCTCTCACTAGAGGGAGCTAACCACCAATCTCCACCTCTCACTAGAGGGAGCCAAACACAATTTTCACCTCTCACTAGAGGGAGCCAACAAATCAACCTCTTACTTGAGGGATAGGGCACAAAGGCACCACTCTAAAAATCAACCTCTACAGAGGAAGGATAACACAAAGTAGGAGGGTTTACAACTTAGTGATCAAAAGACCACAAACCAATCTCTTTCTCACTTACACAAAGATCCTAATAGATAGGTAGATATGATGAGCTCAAGTGAGAAAATAAAGTATTTGAAAATGAAAACAACAAAGAAAAACACTTGGAAAAATCACAAGATAGATATAGAATTAGAGATCAAAAACCAATTCCCAAATACTCTCTTTTTCTTTGAATTTTCCAACACTTTAAACAAATAAAGATAGATCTTTTGAACCCAAAAATCTTTTGAAAACTTGTTGTTTAAACACTAGAGAATAGGAGAAATTTTGCTCTAAAAAGTTCTACAAAAACCAACCTCAAATGGGGTATAAATAGGCCCCATAAAATTCTGCCCGTTGGCAGCAGAAAGGTGAAAATTGACCTTCCGGTCGACCGGCGGGTCGACCGGCCAACGGTCAAAAATTTGACCGTTGAGCCTGCCGGTCGATCGCCCGGTCGACCGCGCCAATCCAGAGAGCAATTGCTCTCTGGCCGGTCGAACGCTCGATCGACCGTGCCAAGCCTCACGGTCGACCGTCCGGTCGACCGCCCCCACCCGAGAGTGGGGTACTTGCAGTCGGTCGACCGCCCCAAGTCGCAGGTCAGCGTGCACGACCTTGTGCACGTCGGTCGACCGATCCGGTCGACCGACTCAGGGTCCGGTCGACCAGCCGGTCGACCGCCAGAGCCTGGCAGGGCTGTTTAAGGGATTTGAAAACTGGGTTTTTAATTACCAAATAAATCCCATAAATTCTCTAAAAATTCACATAAGTTCTAATATTCTCTTTGAAATACAAACTTGTTTGAGTAAAAATCAAACCAAGTTACAAACATTTTGAACTCTTTTTGTGTTATGAAAATTTTACCGAAAATCAAAACTCGTATTTTCCAAAACTTGAATTTTTGAATGGAAATCCGATTTTTTCAAAACTCATCCAAATACAAAAACATGATATAGAAACAACTTTTAAGCATGTAGTATATGGATATAATCCAATATACATGAAATATATATATATCACTGTTTTTGACAATAAATCCAAAATAGGTTTTGTTAAAATACAAAACTCTAAATACATGAATAGGCATATCAAAATAAGTTTGTTTAAGTATATGAAGCATACATGTATATAGATCAAATCTAATATACATTAAACCATGTAAACTTGTTTTGAATCTATCTATTCATAAAAATCAAGATCGGTTAAACCGAAACCGAAAACCAAAACATGAAACGTGTGTGTGTTGTGAACTTGAGCATATCACACTATCTAATCTTTAACAAATGGATCTAAACACTAAACTAAACACTGTACCGAAGTCTTCTTGTAGAGCGCCGCCTCTAAGTCGACTCGATCCAAACGTGATCAACCGAGCTTGACTCCAAATGAGTGCTGGATATGAACTTTGACGCTCGGGCTCTTGAATCACCATGTGAACGCTCCAAAACACCTTTGTTGAAGCTAATCACCTACTAATATCTTGGTTAAGTATCTGAAACTAAATATTACAAAATTATTAGTAAACTATAACTACATGAGTTAATCATCATCAAAACTAGAGTGAAAAGCCTCTGGGCCAACAATCTCCCCCTTTTTGATGATGACAAAACTCATGGAGTTATATATGCATGGATTAAAATTAAACTTCAAAGAAGCTCCCCCATAACTCATGCATAGCAATAAAATAAGATATTCAATGAAGCACATGAATACTAAAAAAATGTATGCATCAATTAGGAGAGCGAAACATACATGAATCAAACGTATGTTTCAAAAACCTTCTTCCCCTTTTTGTTTAAACTCTCAAAATCATTTTTCTCATATATTATTGTAAGATGCGAAAACTCAATATATGCAAAAAACAAATATGCATATATAAACTCAAAATCTTTCTCCCCCTTTTTGTCAATCATCAACAAAGGGGTCAAAGAAAATAATGTTCTCCCCCTTTGTCTTAAACAAAAATATCAATAAGGGGTGAAATCAAAACAAAACATTATGATACCAATTTGAAAAATATATCAATTGAGTGCGTCATGATATCAATTTACAATAAAACAAAACATACCAATTGAAGGTACATAAAACAAATATTTTAATATAAATTTAAATACCAATTGATACCAATTGTAAGTAAATACCAATTAAATACCAATTGTAAGTAAATAATCATTTTGAGCAATTCAACCAAAAATTTGATATCAATAAAAACATACCAATTGTTAACATTGTTTTATTGTTTTCTTTATTGTAAGTAAACTCATAGGTAATCTTGATACCAATTTGTAAAGACTAGTACCAATTGAAAGTAATTTTTCATTAAAAGCATATGATACCAAAAATAATCAATATCCTTTTCCAATTATTTTTTAACATAAAGTGTGGGAGTAAAATAACAAAATCAATTGAAAGGTGAAATATGAATTTTCTCCCCCTTTATGAAATACCAAACAAAATGATGCATAAGCTTGTATATGATACCAATTGAAACATAATCAATTGAAATATAATAGTCATTTAAGAAATCTAGTTTAGCATAACTAAAATTTGTGCTCAAAGATATAGAGATATAGTAAGCACAAATAAAGCATATATATATGTATGAAAATTTTAATACCAATCGAAATTGATACTGTTTGAAGTGTAAGCATACATATATAAAAACATATATGAGTATACAAAAAAATATCAATAGTGATACTAATTGAAAAATCCAATGATACTAATTGAAAACATAATAAGATCAAGTGTATAACTCATATTACTTACCACCCATTTCATGCACATGTTTAAAAGGATTTTCAATAAGATGCATACAAGGCATGGTCGCCCAACCAACCGCCCTTAAATGGAAAGGGTTTTCAAAAATAGGTTTGAAAGTAGTTTAGCATAATTGAAAACTCTTCCAAAATGAAGAATACAAACTAGTTATATGAAAAATTTGTAAACTAGTACGAAATCCTTCAAGTAAGGAATAAAATAAAAATATATTTCATGAAACATGTAAATCACTTAAACCAATGTCACTCAAAATCTATATAGCACATATAATACTCATGAAAAACAAAATCATGAGAAAATATCAACTAAAGTAAGTATACAAGTGTTATGTGAAATATATCATCATGAAAATTTGCAATTAAGCTCAATAAGAAATTCCTTAAAAACATGAAAATCATCAAAACTAGAATTCTTCAAGGTATATGTATGTCATGTACAAACTAAAATATACATACATATCCAAACATAACGAGTCCACAAAAGTATATGCATGAAGACAAGTGGCTCAAGGATGTATATGTAAACTAATAGTTTAGACAAAATAGACATATACATGAAGCTAAACATATAAACATGAAAAAACATGTACAATATGGGAATACAAGTCAAATGCATGAATCATCAAAACTAGGCTTTACTAGTAAATCTAATGAGTACAAATGAGCGTTCAAGCACAAACATGTAATAATCTATTTGTGGCTCACTAGTTGTACAAGTATATATCCAAGTTTTAATGAAAACTAACATCCAAACATGTAATTAAAAATGAAGCAAAAATCAAAACAAAAACTCATATGATCATTATGGCAAATGCACATGCATTAGATCTAGGACATACACATTAGTAAACTAAAGTGAGAACACTAAATATGGGTCCATATAAACATGGTTGTCTCAAATACTAATCATGCATGTCATAGGACTAATAAACATGGCATATGACATAATGAACATTAAAACAATACATGCTATAAATGAATGATCTAAAAGCATGCAAACATAATGAGGAGTAAGAGATAGTTACCAAACCATGAGGGCAACTCTCTATGTCTCCAAAACAAGGTGGTCCTCCCACCAAACTCCCCTTGAAAGTGATGCATCCAAATAGTCCTCTTTTAAGCTCGGAACGCATCCACCTCAAGGCACCATTACTGTCACGTCGTGCGAGAGCCCACACCTACATCAAATACAATAGGGGTGATCTTTGGCACCCATACTTTTTTGGGTCCATGGGGGTTAGTTCCTTTCCTAACCCAAACAAACTTAGTTGCTAAATTTACATCATGTATCTTATCATAGCAAAATTTAGTAAGGTGGCCCTTACGTCCACAATGTGTACATGTGTACACATGTGCATACATCGTGTTATGGGAGTGAACGTGAGAAGCATGTGTATGTCGTGGTTTGTGTGCATGCATAAGAGGAACTTGTTTCTTTCGAAACAAAGATTCCAAACGTGTATGGTTCAAAGCATATTGGCTCAAAGTGGAGCCTAAACAATCCACACTCTTCTTTAACAAACATATATCATTATCAATTTTAGAAGAGGTGCATGCAATAGGTAAGCTAGGTGAAGCTACACTAGCATGGCAAACATGAGAATCATATTATTTTTCAAAACAATATTTTTCTTAGAAACAAGTCTAAATCCTTTGAAATAGAAATAATTTTGATTTTCAAGGAATCATTTTCTTTACAATAAAATCAAGTTTTTAAGTTAAAGATTCATTTTCTTCAAAACATTTTCACAATCATTTTACTTTTCAAAATTTTATTTTCATTAAGGGCAAGTTCAAGTTTAGATTTCAATGAATCCCTGTCATTAGAAATCTCCTCTTTCTCTTGTAAAACCAAATCTAGTTTTGAACACAAATTCTTATTTTTCTTTTAGTTCAAAACTCTTATTTTTCAAAAGATTATATTTTTCTAACAATTTTTCACATACAATTGATAGTTCTTCATTTAAAGCATTTGGATTAACATAATCATTACTAGAAGAACTAGCATCATCATCATCTAATTGAGATTCCGAATATACCTCAAGGGAATCATTCCCTTGGACCATGTAGCATTGTTGCTCGAATTCTCCACTAGATTCATCCTCCGTTTGGATTGACAATTGAAGCTTGGAGGAGGTCAATGCGTTCCACAATGCAAAGGCGGAATCACAGTTAAAAACCATAGAAAGATATTCTTTATTAAGCGTGCTTCTAAGTGCCTCAAGGGCTTGTACATTGGCCTCTAAATGCTTGCTATTACCAAGATAGTATAGGATCACCTAGAGGGGGGGTGAATAGGTGATGGCTAATCTAATGGTCACTAAATGCCAAATAATGCGGAAGTAAATACTATTATGACCTAAACTAAACTCTTGAACTAACCACCACGTATAACACAAGAGTGTAGCCGAATTCCCGTGAAGGGCTCTGGACTAACTCCTCTAGATTCCCCTAGATAAGGATTGAGGTGCCGCGATGGCTCTCTTGGTTGAATACAAGTGTTAGCAAACAAACCCAAGCAAGTATAACAATTAAGCACACAAGTATATCATGCATATAAAGATAAACACAATATGAGGCATGCAAGATATAAAACAAGAGACAAAGAGAGAGAGAGAGAGAGAGTGAGCAATCGCAAACATAAGGAATTTGTTTCGAGGTTCGAGCACACTTGCTCTACATCCCCGCCTCGACACACGAAGGATTTCCACTATAATCGATCCCACCGGATCACTCGGTGCCGCAACACCTATAACTCTCGGACTCCCTAGTCCGTACACACCGCAAGCCCCACAAGCTCGCCGAGGCCGCACCTCAAACAAACAAGTTCGCATCCGAACTCGAAACACCGCGGACACACACGTCCGCCTCTCAAAGTACAAAGATGAACTTTGGTGATCACAAACTCTTGATCACCTAAAATTCTCTCACAACAAACTCCCTATAGGGTAGATATAGCAATGGATAGCTCAAGTGTTGTGTGAGAAAATAAGGATGAGAATGGTGGAGGAAAACTCAAGAAATCTCTTTTAAACACTCTTGATAAACTCTCCTTTTGATTGGAAATATTTGCTCTAAAAACAAGTGGAGAAAACCTCTTAAAAGAGTTGGGAAAACTGGTTGAAAAATCCACTTGAAAATCTTATAGAAAAACAGCCCCCAAATGGCCCAATTTATAGGGCTCCAAAAAACTAGCCGTTGGAGGTCTGTCAGAAACTGTCGGTCGACCGCCCGGTCGACCGGCCAACGGTCATATTTCAGACCGTTGTGCCATTGGTCGACCGGTCGGTCGACCGAGGCCAGGATACAAAGAGCAAGTCTCTCAGTCAGTCGGTCGACCGCCCGGTCGGCCGGGGCCTTTCCAGAGAGCAGAGCTCTCTGGACGGTCGACCGGGTCGGTCGACCGGCCTCCTGCCAGAACTGGCGTGCACGTCTGTGCACGTCGGTCGACCGTGACGGTCGGCCGACTTCAAGCTGCGGTCGACCGTCCCGGTCGACCGGCTGAAGCCAGGAAACAAAGTTAAGGGATTAAAAACTTGGTCTTTTTGATTGAAATAAAATCCCATAAAATACTGAAAAATCTACAAAAAATAGTTTTACCAATATACTTTGATAAACAAAATGCTTGCACAAAAATTAAGGCATGTTACAAATGATTTGGACTATTTTTGTAAGTTGGAAATATTGGTTCAAATGAAAACTGGTATTTTTCCAAACTTGATTTTTAAAAAACTTTTTCCAAAACTTCACCAAATACAAAACAAGATATTTAAACTCTTTTAAAGCATAGAGTGTATGGATATGATCCACTACACAAACATGGTGAAATATCTATGTTTTGACATTAAGCTTAAACTTGGTTTTGGTTAAAACATGTATATAAGAAATACAAAAACCAAGCATGTATTTTCTAAAATAGAAATCTTTTGTAAAAACAAAACTATCAAGAGGTGTGTGTGTGTATATGTATACTTGAGCAATCCACCAACTATTCTATCCTTTACATTTTATCTAAAATAAAATCTTACAAAAACAAATCTAGACACAAGTCTTCATCTTCTTGAAGTCTTCACTTGAAGCCTTCTCATCTTCTTGACTTTGTCCAAACATGATCCAATGGCTCTTGGATCAAAACGTGCTAGCTCAAAAACTTGACTTTAAATCCTTTGTTGAAGCTATGCACCTACTAAGATCTTGATCATAAATTTGTCACTAATTAAACACAAGATCATTAGTACTATAACTACATGAGTTGATCATCATCAAAACTAGAGTGATGGGCCTTCGGGCCAACAGATAGGATTTCTTGTGTAGCGGCAAGGAAAAACATGCAAGCCTAGGGTTTTCAAGTACATGGACATCTAAATTTTCACATGTCAATGTTGGAAACATCAAATATGGGAGGTGACAAGCAATCCATGAGTGTGTGTAAACAATATAAATGTGCAAATGCAAATGATAGATTAGCAAACCAAGATCACACTCCTAGGTGGTTAAACAAAATATCAGGAGCGTAGGCTCTGATACAATTGTAAGTACATCTAGAGGGGGTGAATAGGTGTACTGCTAATCTAATGACAAAATGCAAAAATTAAAACTTTAAATAGCAACACACTAATGTAACCAACGAGTGTAGCCGAATTCCGATGAAGGGCTCTGGACTAACTCCTCTTGATTCCTCTGAATAAGAGTTGAGGTGCTATATGAAGCTCTTGTGGTTAAACACAAGTGAGGCACGCACAAACAAGCCAAGCATATTATATGAATGTGCAATATGAAATGATGCAAGGCACAAAGAGAAAGAGAGAGTCAATGGATCAAAAGCAAAACACAAGTAATTTGTTTCGAGGTTCGAGCACTGCTCTACGTTCCCGCCTTCACAAAAGAAGATTCCAATCCACTAACTTGTCCACACAGGACCCACACAGGGAAACTCACTGAGGATTTGGGGCAAATACAATCGGGAGTACACAACTCCTCTCTCAACCAAATGTAACCTCTCACTAGAGGCAATGCACAACCAACAAAAACACCACCTCACACAAGAGGGGTAGACACTTAGCCAATACAAATCAATCACCTCACACTTGAGGGATTCTAACACAAACTCCACCTCTCACTAGAGGGAGCTAAACACAATCTCCACTCTCACTAGAGGGAGCCAACCACCAATCTCCACCTCTCACTAGAGAGAGCCAAACACAATCTCCACCTCTCACTAGAGGGAGCCAACAAATCAACCTCTCACTAGAGGGATAGGGCACAAAGCCACCACTCCAAAAATCAACCTCTACACAAAAGGCATAACACAAAGTAGGAGGGTTACAACTTAGTGATCAAAAGACCACAAAACCAATCTCTTTCTCACTTACACAAAGATCCTAATAGATAGGTAGATATGATAAGCTCAAGTAAGAAAATAAAGTGTTTGGGAATGAAAACAACAAAGAAAAATACTTGGAAAAATCACAAGATAGATATAGAATTAGAGATCAAAAACCAATTCCGAATACTCTCTTTTCTTGAATTTTCAACACTTTAAAACAAATAAAGATAGATCTTTTGAACCAAAAATCTTTTGAAAACTTGCTGTTTAAACACTAGAGAATGGGAGAAATTTTGCTCTAAAAAGTTCTACAAAAACCAACCTCAAATGGGGTATAAATAGGCCCCATAAAAATTCTGCCAGTTGGCAGCAGAAAGGTCAAAATTGACCTTCCGGTCGACCGGCTAATGGTAAAAAATTTGACCGTTGAGCCTGCCGGTCGACCGCCCGGTCGAACGCGCCAATCCAGAGAGCAATTGCTCTCTGGCCGGTCAACCGTGCCAAGCCTCACGGTCGACCACCCCCACCGAGAGTGGGGTACTTGCAGTCGGTCGACCGGCCCAAGTGGCAGGTCAGCGTGCACGACCTTGTGCACGTCGGTCGACGATCCGACTCTGGGTCCGGTCGACGGCCCGGTCGACCGCCAGAGCCTGGCAGGGCTGTTTAAGGGATTTAAAAACTGGGTTTTAATTACCGAATAAATCCCATAAATTCTCTAAAAAATCCACAAAAATAAGTTCTAATATTCTCTTTGAAATACAAACTTGTTTGAGTAAAAATCAAACCAAGTTACAAACATTTTGAACTCTTTTTGTGTTATGAAAATTTACGAAAACCAAAACTCGTATTTCCAAAACTTAGATTTTTGAATGGAAATCCGATTTTTTCAAAACTCATCCAAATACAAAAACATGATATAGAAACAACTTTTAAGCATGTAGTATATGGATATAATCCAATATACATGAAATATATATATATATATATATATATATATATATATATATATATATATATTAATATATAATATATATATATATAATATATATATATCACTATTTTTTTACAATAAATCCAAAATAGGTTTTGTTAAAATACAAAACTCCAAATACATGAATAGGCATATCAAATAAGTTTTGTCTAAGTATATGAAGCATACATATATATAGATCAAATCTAATATACATTAAACCATGTAAATTATTTTGAATCTATCTATTCATAAAAACCAAGATCGGTTAAACCGAAAACTGAAAATCAAAACATGAAACGTGTGTGTTTTGTGAACTTGAGCATATCACACTATCTAATCTTCAACAAATGGATCTAAACACTAAACTAAACACTGTACCGAAGTCTTCTTGTAGAGCGCCATCTCCAAGTCGACTCGATCCAAACGTGATCCACCGAGCTTGACTCCAATGAGTGCTGGATATGAACTTTGACGCTCGGGCTCTGAATCACCATGTGAACGCTTCAAAACACCTTTGTTGAAGCTAATCACCTACTAATATCTTGGTTAAGTATCTGAAACTGAATATCACAAGATTATTAGTAAACTATAACTACATGAGTTAATCATCATCAAAACTAGAGCGGAAGGCCTCTGGGCCAACATATCTGAGACTAATTAAATACAAGATCATTAGTACTATAACTACATGAGTAATCATCATCAAAACTAGAGTGATGGGCCTCTGGGCCAATGATCTCCCCCTTTTGATGATGACAAAACTCATGGAGTTATATATGCATGGATTAAAGTTAAGCTTCACAGAAGCTCCCCCTTAACTCATGCATAGCAATAAACAATAAGATATTTAATAAAGTGTATAAAACTAAACATACATATATGCATAAACAAGGAGATAAACATGCATAAAAATCCACGAAATCTCTCCCCTTCTTGCATATCTTGCATAGACAAAATCCTTCTCCCTTTTTTGCATAAAACAAAACATACATATATGTATAAGCAAGAAAAGAAACATGCATATATAAACTCAAAATCCTTCTCCCTTTTTTGTCAAATCATCAAAAAAGGGGCGAAAACAAATCAAACAATAAAGATATATATGCGAATACATTCATGAAGAGAGAGACGTGAAGTTAGCTCCCCCTAAAATACATGCATTATATGAAGAAGGGATGACAAGACCCTAACTCACATAAAGCATAATATACAATACATAAGCGGAGATGTTAAGCTACCCTACACACGTGTACCACATAAAGAAGAGATGTCAAGCTCCTCAATATACGATACACTCAATATGAATCTATATATAGAAGAGATGTTACTCTCCCCTTGCATATAGGCAATACATATCAAGAAATTTTGAAATCACTTTAAAATAAATTTTGAAATATCTTAAGTCAATAAAATAAATTTTGAGATACCACTTGTAAATAAACAAAACATTTAAGATACCACTTGTAGATAAACAAAAATTTTGAGATATTAAAAGAGAACAATGCATAAGCTTATTAAGATATCAATTTATATTTAACTTTAAGTCGGGCTTAGCATAAACATAATTGTGCTTTAAACATGTAATGGATATTGTAAATCAAGTACAATCAATATATATATGTATGTATGTGTGTGGTGTGTATGTATGTATGTAGTTGTTGAAAAACAAAATACCAATTGAAATTGATATTATTTGAGATTTGAATCATACATATTATAGAAACAAAATATGAGTATACAAAAATAGAATTCCATGAAGATCATGTGTATAACTCATACCTATCCACCTTATTCATACGCAAGTTTAAAAGATTTTCAATTTTGAGCATACAAGGCATGGTCACCCAACCATCCGCCCTTTAAGGGTAGAAGTTTCAAAAATAAGATTTGAAAATAGTTGTATATTGAAAACACTACCAAATAAAGAATAATTAACTAGTTAAAGATTCTTCAATCTATATATCTCATGAAACAAACCAAATACACAAGAGTTGACACTCGAAATCTATAAAGCTCATAAAGACTCATGAAAAATAAAGTCATGAGTAAACAAATTAAATATAAGTGCACAAGTATTATGTGTAGTATATTTATGAAAATAGTAAATGAGGCTCAAACTCAAAACATCAAACATGTGAAAAAATTATTTTTCATTAAAAACAAACTTCAAGGTATATGTATGTTTATCAAAACTAACAATATACGTACATATCCCAAACACAAATGAGTCTATAATAGAATTTGCATGAGGGCAAGTGACTCAAGAGTATACATGTATATTTATTAGTTTTGGACAAAATTGCATATACATGAAGCAAAACAAGCACAAAAATAGGGAAAAAACAAGTATAAATGAAAGAATCATCAAAACTAGGTATACATGTACATGTAATGAGTACAAATGGGTAATGAAGCACAAAACATCTAATAATCAAGTGTAACTCACTACTTGTACAAGTATATACACAAGTTTTAATGAAAACTACATCTAAACAAGTATTCTCTTCATGAAGTACAAACCAAAACATTATCATAAAAATATGCTAAAACTTTTAATGTAAAAGCATGTAAACAAAAAAGAGTTTAGAGATAGTTACCAAACCATATGTACTATTCTCTAAGCCTCCAAAACATGGTGGTCCCCCACCAACTTCTTAATAGCGATGCATCAATTTAGTGTCTATCAAGCTCATGCATCCACCACCAAGACACCAATCCTCTCACGTCATGTGAGAGCCTACATCTGCATCAAACACAAGAGGTGAGGATTTTGGTACCCATTTTCTTTTGGGTCCAGGGGGGTTAGCATCATAAGGAACCCAAACATTTTTATTTTCAAAATTTAAAGAATTTACTCTATCATAGCAAAATCTTGCAAGATGGCCTTTGCAGTCGTAATGCGTACATTTATACACTCTAGCATGCACATGAGAATAAGTGTGTCATGATGTGCAAAGTGTGCATATATGTGCCGTGGGTTATTTGCATGAACATGTGGAGTTGTTTCTTTTGAAATAAGGTTTCAATTTATTATGATTAAATGCACAATGCTCAAAGTTGAGCTCAAACAATTTATTCTATTTTCAAAACTTGAATCTCATTTTTATTAATCGTAGCATGAAGAGCATGATAAGAATGAGAATCAGCCCAATCCTTTTCTTTTAGAAACATTTTTCTTTTCGTTTGAAACAATTTTTCTTTTTAAAGAGTTGTTTTCTTCAAAGTAATTTCTTTTTCTTTTTACACCAAGTGATTTATTTTTCAAAGATTATTTTCTTCACAAATATCATTTAGCTTAGAAGATAAGGAAATATTTTATTTTTCAAAAAATCATTTTCTTTTGAAACACATGCAAATTTATTTTTAAAAAGTATCATTTCCTTAATAAAGACAGCTTCCTTTTTCAATTTATTTTATTCAATTTTTAATGAATAATACTTTTCAAGAAGTTTTGACAAAAAGATACAAGCTCATCATAAGACATGTCAATATCTTCTTTAACTCGGATTCAGAGTTTATCTCAAGAGGGTTATCCCTTGGACCATGTAGCATAAGTTGGAAGCATCACTTCCATTATCCGAGTCACTCCCCACATAGTATATCACTTCCATCATCCGAGTGACATGAAACCCTAGATAAATAATCATCATTTTGGGTACTCTTTAATGCATAGATGGTTTTTGCATTAGCCTCAAGATATTTGTCATTTAAGTAATAAGAATCTTTAATAGTGGAAAATAAACATGAATACTTAGGGGCTTAAGGTACATGACATCTTAACTTTCCAAGTTTGGATGTTAAGAATATCAAAAATGGGAGGTGACATGAAATCCATGTGTGTGTGTACAATATTGTGATTAGCTAAAATGAGAATCTTTACTCTAGGTTATTAGAGCCAAATCAAGAACACCAAGCTCTGATACCACTTGTCGAATACCTAGAGGGGGAGTGAATAGGTGATTAGCTAATCTAATGCCAAAACTAATGCGGAATTAAAACTATTTTAAGCAAATTAAAAACTATTATGCAAAATACACCAAGTATAACACAAGAGTGTAGCCGAATTTCCAGTGAAGGCTCTAGACTATCTCCTCAAGATTCCTCTAGATAAGAGTTGAGGTGCGCTATTGCTCTCTTGGTTGAATACAAGTGAGAGCAAACAATCCCAAGTATATAACAATTAGAGCATAAGATATATCAAGCATATAAAGATATAAGCAATGTAAGCATGCAAGATATAAACACAAGTGAGAAATAGAGAGAGCAATCGCAAACATGGGAGATTTGTTTTGAGGTTCGAGCACCCTTACTCTACATCCCCGCCTTCAACACTATGAAGGGTTCCTCTAAAATCGATCCTACCGGATCACTCAATGCCGCAACGCCTACAACGAGTTCACACTAGAACTCCGTAGACTCACTAGTCCTCTCTTCTTCTCGCAAGAACAACACATGCAAGCACACTAGCTTGCCGAGGCCGCACCTCTACACCGAGCTCCACAAGAACTCGAAACAACACGAACCCGCAAGTTCGCCTCCTCAAATACAAGATGAAACAGTTGGTGATCTAAACATTTTGATCACCTAAAACACTCTCACAGTAACTCTCCTATAGGATTGATATAGCAATGGAAAGCTCAAGTATGTGTGAGAAAAACTAGATAGAATAGTGGAGGAAAAACTCAAGAAATCTCTTTTTCAAAACACTCTAGAAAACTCTCCTTGATATGGAAGTATTTGACTCTAAAACAAGTGAAGATAAACACTAAAATATGTAGAAAAAACTAGCTTGAAAACCTACTTAAAATCATGTATAAAATAGTCTAAGGGAACCCCAATTTATTGGCTCCAAAATATGGCCGTTGGAGGCCAACTCAGCAGGAAATCCGTTGTCGGTCGACCGCTCGATCGACCGGCCAACGGTCAGATTTCCGAACGTTGTACCACCGGTCGACCGCCTGGTCAACCGAGGCCTGGATACAGAGAGCAGAGCTCTCTATCGGTCGATCGGGGCCAGATCCAGAGAGCAGAGTTCTCTGGCAGTCGACCGGGTCGGTCGACCGGCCCTCCAGCCAAACTGGTGGTGCAAGTTTGTGCACATCGGTCGACCGGACGGTCGACCGTCTGGTCGACCGGACCGGTCGACCGTCTGGTCGACGGAAGAAGTCCTAGTAAAACAATTTTAGGGGATTAAAACTTGGTCTTTTTATCTTCAAAAAATCCCATAAATTCTCATAAATTCACAAAATAAGTTCATTAACATACTATGATATACAAATATGTTTGATTATTTACAAACATTTTGAACTATTTTTGTGATATAAAAATTTTGGCTTTAACAAACAAAACCGTATTTTTCAAAATAAATCTCCAAATTGAAAAACGATTTCCAAAATTTTTCCAAATACAAAAACAAGATATTTTAAACACTTTGAATCTTAATGTGTATGGATATGATCTACTACACATATGAGATGAAATATCTATGTTTTGACAATTAACTCTAAAATAGTTTTGATTAAACACATGTATATTTTGAAGCTTAAAATCAAAACGGTATTTTCTAAAAACACATATAAATTTGTTTGTGTGTAAATGAACTTGAGCAATCCACCAACTAATCATCCTTTACATTTATCTAAAAACAAAATCTTGACACTTACAAAACCCGACACACTTGAAAATCTTCTTCTCCTTCTTGACTTGGTCAAACCTTGATCCAATGAGCTAGACTCCTCTTGAGTACTTGATGCAATCTTTATGCGCGAGCTCTTGAATCAAACGTACTAGCCCAAAACTTGACTCGAATCTTTGTTGAGGCTAAACACCTACTAAGGTCTGATTTAATATCTGAGATTAATTAAATACAAGATCATTAGTACTATAAACTATATGAGTTAATCATCATCAAAACTAGAGTGATGGCCACTGGGCCAAAAACTTCTTATACAGTATATTTTTATAGCAGTGTTGTAGCAAATGTACACACTATTTTTGCACGTGTACCTCCCCTTTATTTTACACACTCATTGGGTCGCTTTCTGACGACCTGAATTTGCACATCTAGATATTGGATACATTATTCTATTATTTAGGTGTTTGATGAGACTGGACATGCTGCGAAGAGATGGAGTTTTTCTTGTACCCATTCTGGTATCTTTTCTTCTTTTTATTCTGTTGTTTCTGTATTTTTTTTATTCTATATCATTACCAGTCGTTATTCTATCCTATCATATGTTATCATGTGTGGATACTTATATGTGATATTGCAGTGATATTGATTTATCATAGTTAATTTATAGCTTGTTCAGGTTACCTTAGACTTAGCGTATATATGTAGGGTATTCTTGTCATATATATACGTTGTCGACTCTCACGTGACTCGTTTTCACCTATGTTGGGAAACAGGAGTGACATCAGGCGTCCACGTGGGGGCCTGCCCCCATCTAATCCCGTCACTTCTCTCTCTATCTTTCCTTCTCTTCTCCTTATTCTTTTTCTCTCTCTCCTTCTTTCCCTCTCCCCTTTCCCTTCCTCCTGGCGACCGCCACCGTCCAGGCCAGTGTCGACACCCGCCACATCTCCGACCACCGATGGCACCCCAGTGATGACGACCGACCCCCTATGACCGATCCCCCTCTCTTTTCTCTTTCTCTCCCTCTCTCTTCTTCTCGTCTCCCTCTCCCTCTATTTTAGATCGGCACCACCGCCAACGCCCAAGCCAGATCTGTCGCGCCGAGACGCCGATGACCCCCCAGCGCTGTATCTCCTCCTCATCTCCTCCTCTTATTTCTTCTTATTCCTCTTCCTCTCATTCTTTCTACTTTCTTTCCTTCTTTCCTTTCTTTTTCTTCCCTTCTTCTTCTCTGGATCAGCCCCGGTGGCAGAGCCGCCCCGACCACTGCGTCGGCTAGCTTACTATCCTTCTTCTCTTGATCCTCTCTCCCTCTCCCTTGATCTCTCTTTTCCTTTCTCTTCTTTTCTTCTTTATCTCTCTCTCCCTTGTCCCTCACCCACCTCTTTCTCTCTCTGTATGTTGTGACTGCCGGCGGCCAGCGCCGTCGCCGGCGACCACGGCCAGCCACCTCTTCCCTTTCCTTTCTCTTTCCTAGTCTCTTTCCCAGTCTTTCTCTCTCCGGCAAATCTCTCTCTCTTCTTTTCTCTCTAACTCTTTCTTTCTAACTCACACTCTCTCTCTGGTGATGGTGGGTATTGCCCGTGCATGTGTATTAGAGTTGGAGATTTTACGGCATTTTTGATTTTAGGCGAGTGTTCTCATTTTTGGGTTCCCCTCTTCGACAGGTGATTGGTATTTATTGTGTAAGTTGTATTGTATTATGGACACGTGTAAAATGTATCGGTCCAGTGAATTTATATGGTGTGAGTGTGTGCATGTATACTGTGGACATATATCTGTATTGATGTGATGAATGCTGTAATAGTGTAGTATATTACCTGTACATATATACTGCCTGTGATATTATTTTATTACTCTTATACCATGTGTGGACGACCCTTCATGGTCGTTTAGCCTCCAGGCTCTCTATTCGGCCTCCAGGCCCTATCAACCTTCGGGCTCTACAATCAGCCTCCGGGCTTACACTCCACAAATAGTCTAGTTATTACTATGTTATACGTGTGCTTGTGTGTGCTAACATTTTTATCTGCTGGTACCTATTTGGCCCTGGCCCTATTAGACCTTATGGTCTTTTTTATGCCTACTTCCTCGAAAGAGAGCGCGTTCAGACTGTCAGGTCTTTCAGCCGGCCTAGTAGGCGAGTCTAGCGCTCAGTGCTTTACCGCTAACTTCGTTTGAGTGTAGTTACCACCATGAGCGATAGCTGTACGTTATCGTGGCTTCGCCTCGAGTGGTAACTACGCCGAACGTGATAGCATTTAGCGCTGTGCGCTACATTTACTCCAGCTTGCTTAGCTCCGCTTGATTGTTCGCTTGTCTGCTCGCTGACTATTTCTTTTTTGCTCAGCCTCCGACTGCACCACTCTACTAATAGCTTAGTTATTACATGTTACTGTGTTTACATGCGTGTGTTTGGTACTAACATCTCTATAGGTACTTACTTGGCCTTCCGGCCTTCAGCCCTTGGGCTCTTGCCCACTTCTTCGAAAGAGGGAGTGCATTCATACTGTCAGGTCTTTTAGCTACGACTGATAGGTGGACCAAGCGCTCAACGCTTGCCGCTAACTCCATTCGAGCGTAGTTACACCATGAGCGTAGCGAATGGTAGTATTGAATTCATAGCTTGCTCGTTGCGTGCGTTTTAGCCATGTCGTGAGTGATAACCACGCCGAGCGGGGATAGTGTCTAGCGCTTCGCTCCAGCTTTACTTAGCTCCGCTCCAGCTTTGCTTAGCTCTTACTTAGCTACGCTCCAGCTTTGCGTAGCTCTACTTGGATGTTTGCTTACTTGCTTGTCTGCTTGATAATTAACTATTATTCTTTCCTTGATGGTTGTATAAAGTTGAAATTTTTATTATACTATTTTTTAAAACTGTATTGTTTTTCTGTATTTATATCGATCCTCCATATCGGTACTGTTTCTTGTATTCGTACTGATCCTTCGTATCGGTACCGTTTTTTCTGTATTGTGTTATATAATAGTGGATATCTGTTGTGCTATCACCTGATATGCTATTACTTAAAACCTGTCACCTGCTTGTTATCACTTGACACCTTTGATATCACTTACTTGCCACCTGATATATTACACTTGACTTGTGATTATCATTCGATAATCCTGTCTTGCTATCCTGTATTATATACAGTTCCTGTAGTTCTTGTAATTAGTACTCCTGTTATTCCTGTAACTCCTAAACCTGTCATGCTCCTGCAATTCCCATAATATGATAATTACTAATAATGAAACTATAAAAAGGCCAACCTACATCGAGTAAGGGGGAAACTGATGGATTTCAAGTGATGAATATATTTACAGAGGTATTTGGTAAATTGTGCAATTAAAAACTTTGGTTCTACTGTGGGCCTCTAGGTGTTCCACGGGGTATGCTGCCACCCTGATTATTGACTTCTTGCAGAGCATATAAATATGACCCTTTGCCCTGAATCGCCTCGCGGTGGGTTCCGTATCAGCAATAGAACATCTTGGTCGTGGTCCCGGGAATGCATTAGACCCACTGTAAACATAACTCGTTGATTTCATCATCAATTTTCAATAACAACCTCAGCTTACTCAAATATGGATGCATGTGTGTTGGGACGCTAGGCCACATACCTAGATAATGGGTAGGATGAGTAATAATAATATATGCTAATCAATAATTCATCGTGCTATTTTACAATTCGGATTGTATACACTCGGACTACGGTAAAGTGAGGCATAAGGTATACAGATGAGGGTTTCCATATTCGGATTATTCCTTCGACGTACTTGTTCATGAAGCCGTAAACTGAGCTTGTATAATTAGTTTGCTTGATTCGGTTTATTTGGTTTTATCGATCTTATCGGTTTTATGATATTTTCTAATTAGGAGACAATTAGGTTGTATGAAATCAGGATACGGTGGTGTGAGATATAAGGTATATATATGAGGTTTTCCTTGTTTGGATTATTCCTTCGATGTACTAATCTCACGGATCGGTAATTTGGCTTACATAACTGGTTTTGTCATATTTACTTTATTTGTTGCCTCATTATCTGCTACCTTATGCCTGTACTCACGACACGAATTCAATACATGCTCTTTGACTCGAGTTTATGATATATGTATGCTTATCTATACACGCCAGTGGCACTCATTTGCCACTCGTTGGGGAGTTCTGACTCCCTGAACCTGCATGTTTAGTGAAAGATTACCCAGAGGGGGGGTGAATAGGTGATTATGCTAATCTAATGAACTCAATGCGGAATTTAAAAAATAATGCAATACACTCAAGTGCAATCAACAAATGATGCACACACAACCAAGCAAGCAATTATGAATGAACAATATGAATAGTTGTAAGGCACAAAGTAAAGAGAGAAATAGAGAGAGAGTCAATGGATCAAGCGCAAACAGAAAGATATGTTACGAGGTTCGAGCACCCAGCTCTACATCCCCGCCTTCGACACACAAAGGATTTCTAATCCACTAGCTAGTCCACAAAGAACTCTCACAAGGAGTACCAACTCCTCTCTTTACAACCACAACCTCCTCCTTGAGGCAAGCTCCAAACCAACAATCTATCACCTCACAATTTGAGGGATTAGCACAAAGCTAAGTAAGGATCACCTCACAAACTGAGGGATACAAACCACTTGCACAAACAACCTCCTCCACCCAAGAGGGAAAAAGAACAAAGCAAAGTAAATAGAGGGTTTACAACTTAGTGGTCCAACAAGCAACCACAAACAATTTCTTTCTCCCACACAAAGATCCTATAGAAGAGATAGTAGATTTTAGCTCAAGTGGAGAAAACCAATGGAATGAAATCAAAATCACAAAGAAAAATCCTTGGGAAAAACTGAAACCAAGATATAGAAGATGAATCAAAACTCTTTTACCAAAAACCTTTTCTTTGAATTTCCAATCCCTAGCAAAAACACAAATAGATTGTTCAATTGAATCCAAAAACTTCTTTTGATTGCTGTGAAAAACACTAGAGAGTAGGGAAAAATTCGCACAAAAATTCTTAGAGAAAAACTCTTTCAATGGGGTATTTATAGACCCCAGAAAAATATAGCCGTTGGCAGTAGAAACGCCAAAAATGCACTGCCGGTCGACCGGCCTGTCGACCGTCCAACGGTCAAATTTGCCTATTGGCAAGCTACGGTCGACGCCCCGGTCGACCCAAACAAATAGAGAGCTCTGCTCTCAGACCGATCGACCCGGACGGTCGACCGTCCAAACGTGCACAAATCTGTACACGTCGGGCGACCGACCCGGGGTCGACCGACTTCAGCCAAGTCGACTTGGTCAGAAGACTAGTCGACTGGTTGAAGC